>JAOQMS010043332.1:0-11993 GCA_027563885.1 Erythroxylum longipes
ATTTAATTATATTTATTAATAATTATTAAATTAATTTTATAAATTAAATTAAAATTGTGATTATTATTTATTATTATAATTTTTGAAGACAGAGTACAGCTGTATGATATGATAATGGACTATTTTGTAATTTTTTTAAAAAATCAGAGATTATTTTATAAATTTAAAAAATTACCTGAAATTATACTCGGTATTAATCGGTACTGATAAAGTATCATATCAGAACCCAATTCAATACCAAATATGATACAGAATTCTTAACATTGGTTCTTTCCCAAATTCGAAGGTTACCTACAAGAGGACCTCGCTGTCGTGTTACTGTTCACGACATGGTAGAATAATTCTTAGTCTTCCTCCCCCTCACCTCACGGCCGCTTGCCAGTCTGACCAAAGATTGCTGCCTCTCGCTTCCTCGCTCCCTCGCTCCCTCGCTCATGTTTTTGCTTAGATCGCTCAGCGCTTGTGTTTTTGCTCACTCAGATCGCTCAGTCTCACTGTTCACATTTCTACTTTTGCACTTGTCATCTAAAATTGATAACACAACGAACGTAATTCTCTATTATACTCCAGTTATTTCGATAATTTAAGACTCTTCAATTTTAATAAACTCCGGTTTGCAACAGATATTACCCTATAGAGGGAAACGGAGATACAATTGCTAACTAGTTTCTTGAAGAAGGTGCAAACGAAATGGAGGGAGTTGACACAACAGAACTGCGTAAGTTCTAGTTATCGCCAGGCAAATGCAACCATTGTAATTGACATCAGGAGCTTCTGCGAAACTCCACAACCCAATTGCAATAAGCAGAGCATATGACTTCACAGCAAGAGAAGCCAGATTTTCGGGCCAAGGCTTCAAATTGCTCTTGAGTCCTTTCTTTTCCTCCAGGATTTTGAGCCATCATGAACAAATCTTTCCCGAACATAATGTGAGAAGAAATATTGTTCTCTGGCGCAACAGGAAGAATTGAGTCCACAATTATTAACTTCCCATTACTAGGAAGAGCATCCCAGCAATTCTTAAGAAGTTTCCAGCATTGTTCATCACTCCCATCATGAATTATCCACTGTGTGATTGAAAACAAAGAGAGAAAGATGTTTTATACTAATAAATGCAAATCTAGAATCAATAAATAAAAAACAAAAATGGTTGGTTTACATAAAGGCTTTTCCAGGAAAGTTGTGCGAGTTTGACTTTCAAGTGTTCTACATTCTGGCTTTTAGTAGAAAAGGCTAACTTGCGCCAATCAAAAAATATTACGGTCTTACTTACCTTCATAAATATACCGTCTCCTTTTGGGACATTGACAAACATATCTCCCCCAGCATGCTCGATGCCTGCATCATACCATGTATTTGATATATCCAAGCTAGATGATCTATTCAACCTTAGAATTCTGTAATCGGTAAGAATACACAAAAAAAAAAAAAAAAGGATTTACCTGAATAGCAAGGTGCGTCTGCTACAACAGGAGGCAAATCATAGTTCATGCCTTGAATGTGAGGATACCCGGAATCAATCATGTCAAGAGTAGCACGTGTAAGACAATTTTGCCCTTAGAGGCAATTTTGTAATTTTCCCATATGATGTACAGTTATTAATTGTAATTTTAGTTTTTCAATAAATTACCGGTTATATTACGTAATTTGATCCAGATAAAGATAATACAGTAGCCCAATAAATGATCTATATTAATAGGTCGAAGTCTGGGTAGAAAATGAGTCCCTTTTAGTGTAGACTTGGTCCATATCGGCCTTGTGACGGAGAAGCTCGATATGAAAGCTATATAAATAGGTTATGATCTCCTGCAGTTGCTCAGATCATTCACGAGCATTCAAAACTTTGACCCGTTAAGAGGACTCGTGTTTTAAGAAAACTGCAGAAAGACCTAGATCATGTGCCGATGAACAGTTCCTATAAAGGTCTAAGGGAGATTTGAGCTCGTTTGGTAGCCGAAATCAGCTTTAGAACACGGGATAGAACCAAAATCAGATATTCCGCATTTATTCATTTTTAATACTTTCACGACCGATCCTGGGTACATAATAAGGTATGTTCTACGTATTATATATGGTATCAAAGCGGTTACGTGATCGAATTGCCGAAAACGAAGGTTTTTCAATTTTTCATCTCATATGATTTTTTTCCGTTTTTGATTCGTTTTTCAATTTTTTTACGTAAATAATTACGTAGAAGTAGTATACATAAGGTTAGCCATAAAAATCAGGTCCAAAAGGGCCAAACGAAGTGAAAATCGGGCCTCTAGGATGTTGAAAATTGCCTCCGGCGTCGATGGTAGCAGTGAACGTCGGGCATATGCACCCGCTACAGTAAAGCAGGAGAAGGCGATGCGTGAGGTACGTGCGTCGCACGAACCAATCACGAGCCGTCACGTCTCTCCAGTGGCGTTGGAATGTAGGTGCGTGTTGTGCATGCAACGCGCACGCAGGGGGCGGCCCATGTACCACGGAGTTGGAACGCGAGCGCATGCGACACACACGCCCAACCAGACTGTCCACGTGGCATGGGCCAATGGCGGACACACGCACATGTCGCACAGTAGCAGCACGTCTGCGACGCCACATGCGCAGCTGACGTGTCTTCCACGCAGCCGTACGGAGGTGAACAGTAAAAAAAAGGAAAATTTCCATAAAGCTATCCCAGGTATTTTTGGGTCAGTTTTCGTGTCCGGGAATTTTTTAAGTGATTTTTCAATTTTTCTAGATTTATTACATTGGTAATTGGATTCCAAAAAAGTTATTAAAGCTTTTTTAAAGCCTTGCACTACGATCTGCACATAAGGGAGACACTTAAAGTTTATGTCTTGTGTGGTAGGTTCGATATTCGGAAAAGTACAATGGACACTCTTATTGAGAATTTTTAAATAAAAATCTCAAATAAAGTTTAAAGACAATGTTTTCAGTTTTTGCATGTGATTATTTGACTGTGCATTTAGTTTTTGCAATTATAATTAATTTTCATATGCATTATGCCCATATAGAATGTGAGGATGAAAGAAAGTAGTATCCCTTGTGTTTGTGATATTTTTTGGGTACTAATAAGATCGTAGTCGCCACAGTGGCCTTTCGAATCAGTATTTAGATTGTATCACTTGCATGTTTGGGGATGTCTTTGATCTTATATTCGATTATTCTGCGCACAGGTGTTGACCTTATATGAGATTTTGAGATGTACATAAAGGCATTAGATGGAGGAAGACCGCTACTTAAATGATCTATTCACCCATAGGTGGTAGTGTCTTGAGAGTTGTTGGTTTGTACTTTGATCGCTTTTTTGTGTTAAGGTTTAGTTACATATATTATGTATTCAGCCCACAAGTGTTTCATAATATGTGTGACCGGATTTTCATTAGAGATATTATTTACTATTTAAAGTATCGTTGTTATCCTGCATTTATAATGATTTTGACATTGTCTTTTCTATTTTTCAGTCACCTTTTCAGTAAACAACAATGTTGTCACTATTTAAACCTTGAATGGTTTCAACTACAAGAAGTGCAAGAAGGACGTGGAGTTCGTATTGGAGATTGCAGACATCAGCATGGCCATGCATATCGAGCGGGCTCCTCCACTTACAGATGTCAGCTCAAAAGTTAACAAAGCAGCTATGGCGACCTGGGAAAGGTCAAATAGGTTGTGCTATTCGACCATTAGGAGGTTGATACCAGATCACCTGTTGAACGGACTTGTGAAGACGACAGTAGCAAGAGAGTTCATGGACAGCATCTCCTAGAGGTACAGGGTCTCTTCTAATGCTGAGAAGAGCACCCTGATCAAGGAGCTTTTCTCTATGAGGTACACTGCAGAAGGAGGTGTGTGAGAGTATATCATTCGGATGGTGCACCTTCAGAGTAGGCTAAAGGCACTTAATATACCGATGGTTGACGACTTGTTAGTGCATCAGGCACTAAACTCACTTTTTTTGGGGTTTGAGATGTTGGTCACATCTTACATCTCACAGGATGAGACCTAGGGCATCAATGCCTTGATTTCCCGGTGTGCTGCAACTGAGGAGAAGATCAAGAGGTCTCCTCATTTAGTTATATATGTAGCTGCAAAGGGCAAGGGGAAGGCTAGACCCCAGCAGCCTAATGGCAAAGGTAAAGGTAAGACATCCAAACCCTCTCCTCAAATTCAGAGTGGGCAATCGAGCATTGCGAAGGGCCCACATGACCTTAAGGGTATAAGATGCTTCTTCTGTAAGAAGAAGGGGTATAGGAAGTTTGATTACCCGAAATACAAGCTTTGGAAGATCAAACAGGAGCTATCAGGTAACTCCTCGGCCTTTATGATTCATGAATCGAATGTGGCTATAACCACATCAAGTTCTTGGTGGTTAGATAGTGGACCTTCTAACCATGTTGCTTCTACGATGTAGGGTTTCATATCTAGGAGAAGGCTGACTAGAGGGGAGCAGAAGCTGATGGTCGGGAGCAACGAGGAGGTAGACGTTTTGTCTGAAGGAGATATAGGATTGAACCTCGATATGGGGTTTGTTTTGTATCTACAAGACATATTTTATATATCGTCTTTTAGAAGAAATATGATATCTATATCAACTTTAGATAAAGAAGGTTTTTGTTTTGTATTTGATAATACAGTTGTAAATATTTTATACAAGAAATATCGGTACAGTCTTCTTATCCTACAGACTATATAGTATGTGTCTTACTCCTAATGAGACGTATGTCTTTTCATATGTTGCCGAACCTGTTACTCGAAAGAGGACCTCTATAAAGGACACTTCGTACATGTTGTGGCATAAACGCCTTGGCCATATTTCCAAGGAGAGGGTTGAGAGACTGATAAAGGATAACATTCTCCTAACTCTAGAATTCAGTAATCTAGAGACATTTGTCGATTGTTGCAAGAGCAAGTTGACCAAGATAAAGAAGAAGGGTCAACTCGTGCTTTAGGCTTATTAGACCTCATACATAAGGATGTTAGTGGTCCCTATACGGTTACGTTGTGCAATGCAAGATACTTCCTGACATTTATAGATGATTATTCTTGATATGGTTATATGTTCTTGCTTAAAGAGAAGTCTGAAGTTCTTGATAAATTCAAGATCTTCAAGACTAAAGCTGAGAACCAATTGGGAAGATCAATAAAGATTGTCAGATCTGATAGAGGAGGGGAATACTATGGCAGATATAGGGTTGTAGGATAGGAAAAGGGTCCGTTTACTAAGTATTTGGAATTAGTTGGAATAGTGGCTTAGTTCATTATGCCAGGTAGTTCGAGCAAAATGGTATGGCTGAAAGGCATAATCGCACCTTAAAGGACATGATGAGGTCAATGCAGAGCAGGACTAACCTACCCAAATACCTTTAGGGTGAAGCCATCAAGACGTCATTATATATTTTAAATATAGTCCCAAGCAAGTCAGTGTCAAAGATGCCTTTCGAACTTTGGAAGGGCTAGAAGCCAAGCCTTGCACACATTTGTGTGTGGGCTGCCCTGCTGAGGTGAGGTTGTATAATCCTAATGAGAGTAAATTGCAACCTCGTTCAACTCGTTGCTATTTAGTGGGTTATCCCCACCACTCTAAGGGCTACAGATTTTACTATAGAGAAGGAGGGGCCAGAATAGTAGAATCACGGACGGCGAAGTTCCTGGAATTAGATGTCTGTGATGAGGGAGGATCCTCACATCCTCGAGAAGTTAGCAGGATAGATACTACGATCGTTTTGTATCAGCCTCCCATACAGTCAGTTCCAGTGGATGTAGGCCTCAGTACCATGCCTATGCAGTCATAAGAACCTACACCTATTCAGGAGGAGGTTTCTAATGTATAGGAGCCTATACAGTTACGCAGATCCACCAAAGAGAGGCAGCCTGCTATCTCATCATACTATATAGTAAATTTGGGTGACCAAGACTATGATATTGGACATGTTAAGGATCCAGCTACTTTTTCAGAGGCCGTTTTTGAGACCCATGCGGATATGTGGTGGGAAGCAATAAAGGACGAGATGCAATCTATAAGGTATAATAAGGTATGAGAGCTAGTTGATTTACCTTAACATTGCAGACCTGTTAGTTGCACGTGGCTATTTAAGACCAAGAAGGACACGGAAAGTCAAGTTGAGTGGTTTAAGGCGCGTCTATTTTCCAGAGGGTTCACTCAGAAAGAAGGAGTTGACTTCAATGTCACTTTCTCTCCAATGTCCTCGAAGGATGCATTTAGAGTGATCATGGCATTAATAGCTCATTATGATATGGAGATATATTAGATGGACGTAAAGACTGCTTTCCTGAATGGTGACCTTTATGAGGATATCTATATGGAATAGCTTGAAGGATTTCAGGATCAGGATGCAACTGACCAGGTATGTAAGTTGAATAAGTCAATATATGATTTAAAGCAAGCTTCCAAATAGTAGTACCTAAAGTTTGATAAGGTTTTGACCTCATTCGGCTTTGTGAAAAACAAAGTCGAAAAACGCTGATACTATAAGGTCAGAGGGAGCAAGGTCATCTTCATACTTCTGTATGTCAATGATATCTTGCTCGTGTCAAATGATTTGACCATGTTGCATGAAGTTAAGAAAATTTTGGCCAAACATTTTGACATGAAGGATTTGGGTGAAGAATTTGTTATCCTCGATATACAGATTCACTGGGACAGATCTCAACACTCGTTAAGCCTCTCGAAAAGCACATACATCAAGCGGGTGCTACAAAGGTTTAATATGGCTAAGTGTAGACCTGTTGTAGCACTTATCTCTTATGGAGAGACATTATCTTTGGCATAATGTCCAAAGAATGAGGTTGAGAGAGAGACTATGAGGAATGTTCCGTACTCTAGTGTTGTTGGTAACCTGATCTATGCCCAGGTATGCACTAAACCGAACATTGCATTTGTTATTGGACTGCTAGGTTGATATCTGGCTAATCTAGGTGTAGACCATTGAAATGCAGTCAAGCAGGTGTTGAGATACCTAAAGGGTACTAAGGATTATACGTTGACATACATGAAAGTCAATGAATTGAACCTCACAGGGTATACGGACTCGGATTTTGCTATGTATCTAGATCTCAAGTCCATATTAAGATACATTTTCATATTGGCAGATGGTGCGGTAACATGGAAAAGTGTCAAGCAGACACTGGTTACTTCCTCAACCATGCATGCAAAGTTTGTTGCATATTATGGAACTACTACACAAGCGGTTTGGCTCAGAAACTTAATTTCTCAGTTGTCTGTGGTGGATTCAATTGCTAGACCCATACGATTATATTGTGATAATCTTACTGCAGTGTTGTTTAGTAACAACAACAAGAGTATCACAAGGTTTAAGCATTTGGAGGTCAAGTATTTAACCATAAAGGAGCTTATCCAAAAGGGTGATGTTGAAGTGGAGCACATCAGGACTGAGGATATGTTAGCTGATCCACTGACTAAAGGACTTCCCACTAGTGTTTGCTAGACATATATCCAGTATGAGCGTGTTAAATTCCTTAAACAGCAGTAGTTAGGGATCACTGTATTTTGCTCCTTAAATGATTGCACATTTGTATTATGATTATTTATTAATAAAGATGATCATATTATTCCTTAGTAATAGTTGTTTTGCATATAGTCATAATACATGTAGAAGTCTTAAGATTTGTGTTGATCTTAAGCATTTTAAAGGTCATTGAGCATTTATAAAGATTGACCTTGAGCCTATGTCATTAAACACATAAAGTTTATATGGATATCCTTAAAGTTTCATATGACATAGGAGGATGTAAGTATTTAATCCCATAAAGGTTCTCTAATGCAGTTTAGCATTCGGTTGGAGAAAATTAAAGTTTTATTTAATGCTATTTAGCATCTGGTGAGAGCAAACAAGTTTTCTCTAATGTTGTTTAGCATTCGGTGAGAGAAAACAGGATTTCTTTGCTACAGTTTAGCACATGCAATTTAGCATAAAGTTAAAGAAATCGAGACCTATAGACGAAGATGATATATATTAGATCATAAAGGTATCATTCTATTTTACCACACTCTATTTTCCCATTTATGTTATTAAGGTATTAGATATTTATGACTATATTGGACCTATGTCACATATGACACATGTGTCTGATATTTTTCGGTATCAAAAGCCTTGTAAGACAGAATGTAGGACTTTCATTACCTTTAGATCAAATGTTTTTAAAAATTTTTAGTACCAATACAATAGCGTGACCTAATTGAGTTTTTAAACTATTTTGAACTTGATTAAAACTGCAATTAATAATTGTCCAAGGGGCAGATGTAAGACATTTTTTCATCTAAAGGAAATTTTGTAATTTTCATATAAAGTGGATGGTTATTAATTGTAATTTTGGTTTTTCAATAAATTAACAATTAAGTTACATAATTTGATCCAGATAAGAGTAATGAAGTGGCCCAATAAATAATCTAGATTAATGAGTCGAAGTCTGGGTGAAAAATGGATCTCTTTTAGTGTGGACCTGGTCCATGTGATGGGAAAGCCCAATATGGAAGCTATATAAATAGGTTATGGTCTCCTGTAGTTGCTTATATCAATCATAAGCATATGATTCTCTGACCCATTAAAAGAGCTTACTTATTGAGAAAAATGTAGAAAGGCCTAAACCACATGTCGGAGAATAAATTTCGTAAAGGTCTTGGGAGATTAGAGCTCATTTAGTGCCCAAAAACTACTTCAGAATTAGAGATGGAATCGAAATCAGGTATTCCGCATTCCTTAGTTTTTAATCCTTTCATGTATGATCCTAGATACGTAATAAGTCCTGTGCTACGTATTACACCTACTTCAGTTCAAGGAAATCTAATGATGCTTTGATTGACGATTTCTACAACAGTACCCCAAATTGTAAACTACGTGTATCTATCATTACTACAGACCCCAAAGGATGAACGTGATAGGTTTAGAAATTGTAACTCATGTATCATCAAACTTTTTTAGAAATAGACCAAATCAATAGCTTAAGTTTTGCAAATTTATTACCAATCCATGCATTATTTTTATACCCATGTTCAAAACCATTAAGATAAGTAGTGAATATAAAGTATTGATCACAACCACAAAAAGAAGTAGTGAACTTTACCTTAATTGATAAGCATCTTTGTATTAAATTTGATGATAAAAGACTTCGAAAAGCATCTTTGTATTTCTCAAAACATTGCTAATATTTTTTGGCTACGAAAACAAAGTGTAGCCCAAAACTATTACAGACTTCCAGCTACAAGGATTTGGAGACGTTTTGAGCGATGAAACAAAAACATAGCTAAAAACTATAAGCAACATTTTTTACATCTTTAGCTACGATTATTTTCGCAACCAAAGGTCAACTTTGTTGTAGTGACCTACAATCCATAAGTCCTCAAAGATTAAGAAAGCATCAATTAGTGTTGTCTATGGGAAATTAGGATGAAAGTACATCACCATCCCAACCTTCAGCGATGCAGGTGAATAAGCAATTGAGTATGATGGTTTTAGCAACCATAAGAATGCCATATAAAGTCTATTTGTTGGAAAACCAGGCTAAGATCTGATCCCGACCATAGCAGAATAATTACAAAAGTTTTTTTATAATTTTTATTTCTTAAAAACGAAAATCTCTTTAATTCTATAAAATGATTAACACATAATTATAATAAAGCATGAATCGAAATTCATACCTTTTTTTGAAACTTGATCCTTATCTTGTCGTATCCCTCAAATCATTTTCAAAATCAATCCATCTTAACCACAGTATCACTACAAATGTTCGGCCTCTAACAGTATTCACAAAATAAGTTGAGAGAACTTGTAGCTCTAACAGAGAGGGTTAAGCAAGAAGTGTTAGTTCCCTAGAGTTTAAGCCTATTTATAGTAGGTTTTGGACGTTTAGCAATTTAATAGAAATTAAATTCTAATTTCAATTAAACTTTAATTACAATTAAATTAGAATTTAATTAAAATTACAAATAATTCTAATTAAATACCAATTATACCGAAAATATGATTCAATATCTCATATTGATCTTATGTATTAAATATCTCATATTTAATTATAAAGTTTTTCAAACTTTACAATCAAGTCTAACTTGATTAAATATCTTTGCTCATCTCATTCTTTATGTGAGATCCATTAGGTTGCCAAATATGTTGGCAATAATTATAAATTATGATTATAATTCATAATTAAAGTTATACAAATTAAAATTTTTAATTTATCTTTAATTCTCCAATTAAAAAGTTTATAATCATATATCAAGATTGACGTCTAGCAACGCATCATGACTACCCAAATATTTAGGAATGTCAAAGTAGTTTTGACCAACCTTTTCGTGCATAATTTTTCTATATAATTCAATCTTTTCGTCATACAATGTTCCAATTAAACATAGAGAATTAAATATGTCTGCTTTATTTTTAGTCCAATCATATTAATTCTCCGCTATTAGCTATCGATTCAATTAAAGACATTTGTAAACTATTTATAAAATGCCATTCTACCTTAGCCAATGATTTCCTGAATCGATACTAATTGAGAACAACAAAACATTCTCCCTAATTACTTTAGGGTGATGAATCATATCTTGATCACACAACTACCTCTATATAGTCATGTTACATCCAATGACTACCGATTGACCAATACATGATTAAATAAGTTATAATTAGTATCAAAACATAGCAATCCCTATACAAGATAACTTTTGTGATCTCAAGTCAAAGGATCACTCATACAATCATCATAATGAAAATTCCATAGACATACATGTAAAGTTTCAAATGGATTTCTCATATTGGGCCTGATTAATGAATTTGTTCTCTAACAAGCACCCACAAGTTTGTTTAAGTATCCCCATACTTTAGCCTATGAGATCGACTATTTCTTTCATAAGAAAAAACAAAACATGTATTAGTCTTGTTATGTTTTATTAATGTCTAGTCTTAATAGAAAAAATAACTATAAACAATTTAGGAATAATACATAAATACAATATGAATCTCATTCGTATAATCTCATTATAATTTCATTTGCAATGTATAATTATCTCATGTACTTTATCATATACATCTAAACATGCACAAGATAAAGAATACATTTAAATAATTGTTACTAAACTTGTAACAATTATTTAATAGTTAACAATTTAATTGTTAACTATTAAATAATTGTAACAATATTTTATTAATTGTTAACTATTAAATCATTGTTACAATATTTTATTAACAAATAGTTAACAAAATATTGAGCTTTAATAATAGATTTTCAAAATTTGTAGGCCTTAATCTTCTTACGTATTTTTTTACCTGGTGTCAATCAATGCTCTTCAAGAGTGGTTTGATGACTAACGGTCGCTCTTATGCATCTCCTATCCTCCAAATTTAAGTATATTATGGAAGATTCATTAGATCTAGTCTTAAAGGACGGAGGACTTTGAACTACTTGGAGTAGTACCCAAGTCACTACCATTAGAATATGACATAGGGATGTATATCACGCAGGAATGAATGACATGTTTCAAGTTACTACCTTCTGGCTGTAATGCTTATAAGTTGCAAGTTTCTCTTAATTGAGTTTTCTATGCAAAATGAGTTGCTCCGATGGACTTACATATCGTCAAGCTACATCTTGGATCGAGGCACAGTAGAGAGATAAGATCACAAGGCCTTCCTTTTTAAAACCTCCCACCAAAACATTTTGGGACTTTGGGTCTCCCACGTTTAATTTAGTGTGTGAAAATTGAATTGCAAATTTGTGAGATGCAATGTTAAGGCAAAATTATGATAAGTTTCATACGACATAACTTTTAATCTTAACAAAAATTTTCTACCTTCCTTAAAGCCTGTAAAGGCAAATGATGGACTAAATTCATGATGTCCATATTCTCTCTCACCACAACATAAGGGATTGTTTGGTTGATGATTTTATAATAGAATGCAAATGTAATAGTATAGTCTTTGGATGTTTTTCATTGAACAATTATTGAATTGTATTCAATTGGAGATTTGCAT
>JAOQMS010043333.1:0-11990 GCA_027563885.1 Erythroxylum longipes
AAGTTATTTTAGATCATTTTCAAATTAAAACCTATAACTTTAGTATAAACCTATGGTGTTATCATGTATTACAAAATTTTTAGAATTTCACTTATAGGTTGTTGACAATTGTGATGTACGTTCTTTTATCAACTCCCTTAGTTCCAGGATGGAGGCCTCCTCTTTCATTAGCAACATTTACCCCTAATATATCTGTCAGTATAAGAGTGGTGGATGACATAGCAACAGATACAAAAGGTGATTGTACAGGGACTGTAGGTCGGGAAGGTGATGCCTCATCTGGATATGCAGTAGCTGGACTTGCAACGCTTGATTCTGTAGCATCTATAGAATGTGATCCTTCACCTGGACCTGCACTGGCTCGTCCAAATGGTGATAACCTGACCTTTGGCCGCATCATTTCTTGTTTTCTCCTTTGTGGCATATTTTAAACCTAAAATTCAAATTTTATTCAATATTCTAGTAATGGAACAATATAAATTAAATATATAACAATATATTATTTATGTAATAATAGATTTATTCATATAATATTCTATTACAAACCCAAATTAATCACTATCATCATTTAATTGTAAATCAAAATAATCATCATCTACTTTTTCTGAAGAATTAGAATCAAACTCAGGCTCCTCTTCAAATCTCTCGCCCTCCTCATCCTCTCCAGATGAAATTTCAACATATTCATTATTTGGATCGCTCAAAGGTTCATTCTTATCATATGTTACACATGCATTTATTTCATACATATCTTCCTGAAATGCTTCACTTTTAATTCCTTTATTTTCTCCTTTTCCATGTAATTCAAAAATACCTCTAGGTTTTATTTTGCAATGACCAACGAATCTGACTTATCTTATTGTAAGCTGGGAAAAGGGACATATTATACCTGGATCTCTTGCATTGCCAACACGAAAGGTTCAATTTGTTTTTATCTTCTTCATTGGTTAATTTCAAATAGATTGTATCAACTGTGCACTTTTGTTCTAACATTAGCAGTTGGATCAAATCATTCACACTTAAATATCACATTTCATTTTATTGGCAACGCAGGGTACTCAATTTTAGGTATCTTAATAATTTTACTATAGTAAATCCATCAATTCTTCCTGTATGCAAATCATACTATTTACTGTTGCCATGCTATGACTATGATATTCTGTATGAAATTTGTATCCATTAACAAAATACATTGGAAACAATTAATTTTTTCAACTGGCAAACCAAGACCCTTAATAAGTTTCTTCATATTGTAAAAATTATCAATCATTGTATTATCAGGAGGCAACGACTCATTATACTAAGCAAGAATTTTATCCAAACTTTGATCAGAAATATGTCCTTTAGACTTTATATTCAATATTCTAGCAATTAAAGATGACTGAGTCATGGTCTCACAATTTGGCCATAATTCTTGGTCAACTGATTTTAGTAAATCAAAAAACTTTTTTGCATTTGGATTTGGTTCTTCTTCAAGATTTTCTATATTTTCTTGAAAGTATAATCGACTGCATCATAAACCATTTGGGTGTAAGGATTTTCAGTTGCACCTACATTATTTGTTATAAATCCAATCCCCCTTCAAACTCATCCATATTTATTGACGAGTTTACTTCATTAACCCCTAAGGTGCTACAAATTAATGGCTTCCCATCTCGTGTGTACTCAAAATAATTTGGAACAAACTCTTTTCTTAACAAATGGAGATTTACTTCATCAATAGGAAGAAAACGAATATGTTTGTACTTTTTATATGGAAATATGATCTTTAGACCATCCATATATGCAGGTTGAGAACATGCATAATCAATAAAAGCTTCAACTCCCTCAACAAACTCAGGATTAATGAAACTATCAGAGGTTAATCTTCTATACATCCAAGATCTATCAATAATATTCATTTATGCAAAATTGATATTTAAAAAAGTGATGTCATAGTTAGATATAATAATCGTTATGGTAGGATCCATATTAATCTTATAGAACATTTAATCTTTACTTTATACATTATTAGATCCTTCATTTCCCATAAGGTTTTATAGGTCTATAACCATTTCCCCTCTAAATTGAAACCAGCGAATCCCACCATATGATTTCACAAACAGAAAACTCAATCACAACCAATTCCACCTTAGTGATTGGACAATCTTCACATTCTAAGTCATAAAAACCTTACAACTTCATAGAAGAATTAGAAGGAAAGATAAGTCTTTGATCTTTATTATCCTTTATATATCTTAATACCCTATAAATAGCGTACAAATCACTACAAGAAAATCATAAATTATTGACAGAAACTTACTGTCAGAAACAATACCGTAGCTAATTAGAGACAAAAAATAAATATCCGTTGGTAACACTGTTGTGAAAAATTCCATTTTGCGACGGACAAAAGTTTTGTTGATAAAGGCGGAGGGAAAATATCCCAACAAATTTTTCGATCGAAGATAGCGATGAAAAAGTCATAATTTTCAGTAAATTAGGTGGGAATGCTTGCCGCAATAAAATAGCGTCGGGGATTAATTTTTGATGGTATAATCGCTCCGTTGATAAATTTACGTGAAAATGCTTAGTTCAATAGTCAAGCGACATGGTTTATCGACGGTAATGTATTCCATCGGTAAACTTTCGACGGTCTAGCCACTCCTTCGTTAGCTTCAGCTTAATCGTTTGAAATAAATTGAAAACAACGTTGTTTGGTTTTAAATAATACCAAACGATGTCATTTTTGTTCGGCGTTAAACACATCCCGAACCTTCCCCCCTCATTTTCTCCTCTGTGTTTTCGCCGTCTTTTCTCCTCACCGTTGCTCATTGTCATGGGTCATTGTCGTCGCTCGTCCTTTCCTCCTCTCCCTCGCTCACCCATCGCATGTTATCATCGTCGTCTTCCTTTAATCGTTGGTTGAGGTAACATTTTGTTCTTTGATTGTTTTTTACAATGTCGATGAGTTTTGTTTGTTACTATGTTTTGTGTACTGCTCTGATTGTCGTTGTCTTCTTTTCTTTGTTTTGGTTAACTTCTTTGGTTGTCGGACACTCTAGCTCGGTCATCTTCTTCCTTCACATGCTTCAGTGACTTCTTTTGCTTGTCAGTTGAGGTAAGTGGGTTTTGTTATTTACTGAGTTTTTATGTACTTGGTTTAATTTAGGTATTTATTTGTGGTTTGAACCTCCCATTTGAACTTGCTACATTTTTAATGTAAATGACCTGCACCAACCGAAACTTGTTTATGGTATGAACTTCGGTTTGTGGCTTTAAATTTTAAGTATTGTTAATCTAAATTTTATGTATTGTTAATCTAAACTATTAGCTTTAAAATTTAAGTATTGTTAATCTCTATCATTAATACATTTTCTTATTGGTTGTGTTTGGTTGTTACATTTTTAAAGTTAGGTTTATCAATGAATTAATATAGGATAGGTTTAATTTTTTTTAGCTTCTGCTATTTATAGAAGATGTTAAATTTCCTTTTCTAAATTTACAGTAATCAAAACATCATCTAAATATATTAAAGAGCAGTAGGTTGAGAGTCTTGATTTTTAACAAATAAGCATAGGTCATAATTGAATGAGTAAAGTTAAAAGTTTTTAAGCTAGAAATAACCTTATTGATCCATATGTGAAATTCAAAAACCTGTCCAATCTGCAACTGTTGATATCTAATTGATCTAAAGGCTGGACTTTATGATTAGCTAGAGCAACAAACAATTTGACTATGACAACTTTAACTTGAGAAAAACTTTTAATATAATGAACACCTGGAATTTGATTGTACCCTTTAGTAACTAACCTATCCTTGAATCTATCTATAGTTTTATCAATCTTAAGCTTGACTTTGTAAACCATTTTAGCCCTAATAGTCTTATTTTCAATAGGGAATAAGGTTAACTTCAAAGTTATTTTCAACAGGGTTGACTTTGATTGATACACTCTTCGATATATCACATATTCACCTAGATATTGCTTATATTATAAAGAGTCAATTTATAAACTTTCCTAGTAAAGATCATATAGATTTTGTAATTTGGATTCTTTGATATTTGAACTCCTCTCTTAAAAAATGACTAATTTTTTTTAAAATAATCATTTGCATATTGATGGCTATATAGAAGCAGATTAGGAAACAATATTTTAATATCAAATCCATTTCAAATTTTTTTGCATTTATAAAAGAGAATCTAGTTACATGAAGAAGAAAAAAAAGATAGTAGCATTATCTAGTACTAAAGCTAAGTTTTGAGGAATGAGAGAAGATCTTTTGAAACTTCTTTGAATTAAAAGTTTATTGATTAAAATGCGGTTTGCTCCTAAATCTGAGATGAATTTATATCACAACAATAAAACAATCATTAAAATTACTCTCAATCTAGTCCCTTATGATCGTACTAAACACAACCAGATGGATCAACACTTTATCAAGAAAAACTTTAAGGATAAAGTAAATTGGTTCTCATTTTTTAAATCTCAAAAACAATCTAGCGAAGATAGTCTCAAAGTTTTTTGCTAGGATTTTTTACATATTACTAAATAAGCATCACATTCAAGATATATATGCATCCATTTAAGTGGGAGTAATAATGTGAAATGTGATAAAAGTCATAATTGTGAAACTATATGAGCATAGGGGCAAGATTCAAGAAAAAATTGCCTTTTTTCAAAGGTCAACTAATTTTATGACTTAAAAATTTTATATAGTACATACTGTTCAATAATATAGAAAAGTAGCTCATTTAGGACATTTTTTTGGTAGCAAACTTAACACTATAAGAGTTAATCAATCAAAAGTAGCAAAGTAAGAATACGAAATTACATTGAAGAGTCGTTGAGTGGAATAGAGTATGTATTTATATAACTATACATATACTTCTACTTTTACTTTTATTTTTATTTTTACTTTTACTATGTACTCTTTCCAAACTGAGCAAGAAAAATGTTCAACTTTCTCTAGTAAGACTGTTGTTAGTCTTCTAATAACCATATATAAGATGAAATTCCTAATTAGGATCCTTAGTATCTAATGATTCCAACATATGATTATATAAGAATTAAGACACTTATTAGTTTTGGAGTAAAATTAAGTTAGGTTTTCAATAACTATACATAGGTATAAGCAACATAATATTGATCTAATAAGTTCATCAATCATTATATGTGTGTGTGTGTGTGTGTGTGTGTGCATGCATAACATAGTGCTTCTGAGGGAGAATAACTAGCAACACTTTATGGTCTTACATATAGATATAAACTAAAAAGAATTTAAGGGTCATGATAATGTCAAGTCCAAAGTTCAAAAGGATACACTAGTTAATATTGGATAATCACTTTATATCTACCATCAATGGCCATACATACATGCATATGTTCTTGGTTTATATAACTTTTAATCAAGAAGTTGCTCTTGAATCTATTATATTTTCCAATAGTGTCATAATTAATAAATGAATTTTCTCCTACTATTTATTACTTGATCTAATTTTAGTTTGCTACTTTAAGGTTGTTTTTGCTTCCAAACATTAAAGTATAATGATTTGATTTGTTATGGCAATATCAAAGAGGAAATATTTAGCATGTTGAAAACTCTATAATAACATTAAGCGCCTTTTGCTTTTCTATAGTTCTTAGGAAACTAAAGCAAACCATTTAGGTATAAATACCATATGTTTTCTTGTATTATTACAAGATAGACATTGGTTGTAAATATTTTTTGGTTCCATATTGTGGACTTCTCTTATTATCTGCTCTTTATATATATATGGTTGCTTAGTTACCTATAATAACGGGTAAGGTCAAGTTTTCTAAGTCAGTGTATTATATAGTAAATTAAGAACGTTTTGTCAATTCAAGGAGGGATACAAATTTAGCTATGTTTAGACAACTTTTCTGGTTAGGTTCTTTTTTATTCTTTCTTTTGAGCCATGAAACAAACTCTCATTTTAGCCTTTTATTCCCCTTTATTTCTCTTATTTATAAATCTTGTAAGATTTTTTAGGGGTTTTGAGGAACTTTCATATAGGATATTGGTTGAGTTGTCGTGCAAATGGCATTATGGATTGAGTACTATGGTTTTGTTTATGAATCAATATAGGAGGGGTTTGAATGTTAAACAGATATACTATGATGTTACTACATTTTTAGAGGTTTATATGGTCAATTGGTAACTTCATAGAGGAAGCATTTTAACATTTTTATAGTTGCTAAATTGACATTTTACATATACTTAATATTAGTTGTTTCATCACTCATTTATGCTAATATAAGAATATATAGCATGATTACGAGTTAATATGTTAAATTTTTAGGTTTTTGAATCATGATGAGATGATCTAAGTCCATAAACTACTATAAGAAAACACTTAACTAAAGTTACAATATGAAGGTTGTTTATTTCAAAGCTTTTAATTATATCAATTGGAACTTCATTCTAGCTTTTAGGATTTCCTATCTAGCTTACTTTAGGATTTCTTATCTTTTTTTAAAATATAAATGTGAGAAATTGAAGATGTATAACATATCATTTAAGGATGATCTTCTTTTTTTTCATATATAGTTAACCATAAAATGCCTTTTTGTGTGTTAGATCTAATGGCATAGTCATTAATGAGTTTTTATGTTCTTCTTTAATAGTCTAACTATTTATGTTTAGGTTATGTTTGAATCATTGATGAATAGATGTTTGATTACATAAGCATACTTCAACTTCGATGTGATTAATGCAAACTTAGTATTAACACAAGGAATTAATACGTTTTATAGACAAGACAAGTCTTTCTATAATAAACCCCTAGGACGATATATAAGTTGAAAACCCGTGATGCAGCTCCAGTAAGGCTTATCGGTGAAAAATTCCGAGAGCCTAGGAGTCAGAGCGAGAACTTGTTTTCTTAATTCACAGGTGTAAACAATGTCACATACCATAGTTTTGAAATCAATCGTAGGTGATTAATTCAATCAATTAATACTTCAACTTTGATGTGATTAATTCAAACTTAGTATTAACATAAGCAACTAATATGTTTTATAGATGAGACAATTCTTTCCGTAATTAACCCCTAGGACGGTATATAGTCTGAAAACCTGTGATGCAACTCTCGTGAGGCTTATCGGTAAAAAATTCCATAAGCTTAGGAGTCTTAACGAGAACTTATTTTCTTAATTCATAGGTGTTTACAATGCCACATACCACAGTTTGAAATCAATTATAGGTAATTAATTCGATCAATTAATACTTCAACTTCGATGTGATTAATGCAAACTTATTATTAACACAAGGAATTAATACGTTTTATAGATAAGACAATTCTTTCCATAATAAACCCCTAGGATGGTATATAGGCTAGAAACCTATGATGCAACTCCTGTGAGGCTTATCAGGAAAAAATTCCATAAGCTTAGGAGTCATAGCGAGAACTTGTTTTCCTGATTCACATGTGTAAGCAGTGCCATGTACCAAAGTTTTTAAATTAATTGTAGGTGATTAATTCGATTGATTAATACTTCAACTTTGATGTGATTAATGTAAACTTAGTATTAACACAAGGAATTAAAACATTTTATAAACAACAAGACAATTCTTTCCATAATAAACCCCTAGGATGGTATATAGGCTAGAAACCTATGATGCAGCTCTCGTGAGGCTTATTGATGTAAAATTTCGTGCACCTAGGAGTCACAGCGAGAACTTGTTTTCTTGATTCACATGTATAAACAATGCAACGTACCAAAGTTTTGAAATCAATTATAGGTGATTAATTTGATCGATTAATACTTCAACTTCGATGTGATTAATACAAACTTAGTATTAACACAAGGAATTAATACGTTTTAAAGACAAGACAATTCTTTCCATAATAAACCCCTAGGATGGTATATAGACTGGAAACTTGTGATATAGCTCCCGTAAGGCTTATAAGTGAAAAATTCCACTACCCTAGGAGTCACGCCGAGAACTTGTTTCCTTGATTCACAGGTGTAAACAATGTCACGTATCATAGTTTTGAAATCAATTATAGGTGATTAATTCAATCGATTAATACTTCAACTTTAATGTGATTAATGCAAACTTAGTATTAACATAAGGAATTAATACATTTTATGGACAAAACAGTTATTTCCATAATAAACCCCTTAGGATGGTATATAGGCTAGAAACCCATGATGCAGCTCCCGTTAGGCTTATCGGTCAAAAATTCCACAAGCCTAGGAGTCATAATGAGAACTTGTTTTCTTGATTCAAAGGTGTAAACAATGCCCCGTATCATAGTTTTGAAATCAATTGTAAGTGATTAATTCGATCGATTAATACTTCAACTTTGATGTGATTAATGCAAACTTAGTATTAACATAAGGAATCAATACGTTTTATAGATAAGACAATTCTTTCAATAATAAACCCCTAGGACGGTATATAGGCTAAAAACCTATGATGTAGCTAACGTGAAGCTTATCGGTGAAAAGTTTCTCTAGCCTAGGATCCATAACGAGAACTTGTTTTCTTGATTCACAGGTGTAAACAATGTCACGTACCATAGTTTTGAAATCAATTGTAAGTGATTAATTCGATCGATTAATACTTCAACTTCGATGTGATTAATGCAAACTTAGTATTAACATAAGGAATTAATATGTTTTATATACAAGACAATTCTTTCCATAATAAACCCCTAGGACGGTATATAGGCTGGAAACCCATGATGTAGCTCTTGTGAGGCTTATCAGTGAAAAATTTCACAAGCCTAAGAGTCACAGTGAGAACTTGTTTTCTTGATTCACAGGTGTAAATAATGGCACGTACTATAGTTTTGAAATCAATTGTAGGTGATTAATTTGATAGATTAATACTTCAACTTCGATGTGATTAATGCAAACTTAGTATTAACATAAGGAATTAATACGTTTTATAAACACAACAATTCTTTCCATAATAAACCTTTAGGATGGTATATAGGCTGGAAATCCATGATGCAACTCCCGTAAGGCTTATCGATGAAAAATTCCATGAGTCTAGGAGTTACAGCGAGAACTTGTTTTCTTGATTCACAGGTGTAAACAATGGCACGTACCATAGTTTGGAAGTCAATTGTAGGTGATTAGTTTGATCGATTAATACTTCAACTTCGATGTGATTAATGTAAACTTAGTATTAACATAAGGAATTAATACGTTTTATAAACACAACAATTCTTTCCATAATAAACCCCTAGGATGGTATATAGGTTAGAAATCCGTGGTGCAACTTCCATAAGGCTTATCGGTGAAAAATTCCATGAGTCTAGGAGTCACAACAAGAATTTGTTTTCTTGATTCATAGGTGTAAACAATGCCACGTACTATAGTTTTGAAATCAATTATAGGTGATTAATTCAATTGTTCCGTAGTTAGGGGATATTGTGTAAAGTTTAGATGTTCTGTAAACTTTGGGGAACATGAAAGATACTAATTATGGAATTACTGTTTGAAATTAACAGTTTTGCAGAAATGAGTAATGTTGATAGATCTTGGATGTATAGATGATTATCACCTGCTAGTTTCATTAATCCTGAGTTTGTTGAGGGAGTTGAAGCTTTTATTCATTATGCATGTTCTCAACCTGCATATATGGATGGCCCAAAGATCAAATGTATATGTAAAAAGTGCAAACACATTCGTTTCCTTCCTATTGATGAGGTGAATGAGCATTTGTTGAGAAAAGGGTTTTTCTCAAATTATTTTGAGTGGACACGACATAGGGAACCATTGATTTGTAGCACCTCAAGGGGTAATCAAGTACAATCATCAGTGAACTTAAATGAGTTTGAAGGGGAGATTGGATTTAGAACAAATAATGTGGATGCAAATGAAAATCATTACATGCAAATGGTTTATGATGCAACCGGTTATACCTTTCAGGAAAATGTAGAAAATCTTAAAGAAGAACTAAGCCCACATGCAAAACAGTTATTTAACTTACTACACTCAGCTGACCAAGAATTATGTCCAAATTGTGAGAAAATGAGTCAATTATCTTCAATTGCTTAAATATTGAACATAAAGTATGAAGGGCATATTTCTGATCGTTGTTTTGATTAAATTCTTGGATGGTATAATGAATCATTGCCTTCTGATCATACAATGGTTGATAGTTTTTACAATATGAAGAAACTTATTAGGGGTCTTGGTTTGCTTGTTGAAAAGATTGATTGTTGCAAATTGGGATGTATGTTATATTGGGGAGATAATGTGGAATTACAAGAGTGCAAATTTTATTATCAATCTAGGATCAAGCCTGGAAAGCATTGTATGAAACATAAATTAGTACCCTGGAAGAGGATGTATTATTTCTCGCTAACTCCGAGACTTCAAAGACTTCTGATGTTACTGCATCTCACATGAGATGGCATAATGAACATGAACAGGAAGATGGAATAATGAGTCATCCATCAGATGCACTGGTATGGAAACATTTCAATGACGCCCACTATAAGTTTGCAGCTGAAAGTTGAAATGTTAGGTTGGGATTGTCGATGGATGGATTCCAGCCTTTTGGTTAATTCAGCCAGTAATATTCATCATGGCTAATCATAATTACTCCTTATAATTTGCCTCCATGGATGTGTATAAAGAGGCATATATGACAGTGATTATGCTAGGGACTACAAATCCAAAGCATAAAATTGATGTATTCTTACAACCATTGATATCTAAATTGCAACATCTTTGGGAATATGGTGTTGAGACATATGATGTGTCTCTGAAACAAAATTTTGTGTTGAGAGCAGCTTTGATGTGGACTATTAGTGATTTTTTGATATATTTCATGTTGTCTGGATGGAGCACAGTAGAAAAGCTTGCTTGTCCTTATTGTGGCAATGATTCTAATGCGTTTTATCTTCCAAACGGGGGCAAAATATGTTGTTTGAAAATCACAGAAAATTTCTTCATCTAGATCATTCATTTAGACGTAATAAACAAAATTTCATTAAGAATAGGATGTAAAAACACCTCCTACCCCTCACAAAGCTGGTGAAAAGATATTGCAGGAGATTGATGAATTAGGCTTGCTAAAAGTTACATTAATTAAATAAATAATATTACATTATAACTATTTATTGAATGTTTTTCCTTTTGTTTTAGAAAGAATTTTTTTAGGATTCTGAATTTGACGCGGTCATTTATAAAGTATGGGAGAGACGAGCTTGTACACGTTATCGGGACTTTGTTGGTGCGATACATAAAGATGGTGTACGACCTCCTTATATTTCTAAACAAATATGGAGTCGTTGGTAGCAGTATTGGACATCACCTGAGGCAATGTCCATTTCGGAGCGTAATTCTACTAACAGACATATAGGACCAGGGGAGAGTCTTCCTGTAGATACGGGAGGATTTATTTGTTGTACCCCGAAATTTTTCTTAGAAAATTTCGAGTAGTACATAAGAAGGGTGGATAGATTCATGTTTTGTTTTGGTGTTTTTGGTAGTGAGAGACTATGAAATGGGAAGAATTAGGGTGAAAGTGATGAAGAACACGTTTATATATATATATATATATATATATATATATGTGTTCTGTTATTGGTGTTCATGATTAATCATGGACTATAATACTTTTATAGATGATATGGAGTTGAAAATGAAGTAGAGAAGATGATCTTGGTATGAGTTGTGATAAGGAAAGCAACAAGTATTATGCTCAAAAAACCCTTTGTAAATTTAGACTTTGAGATGATGTTGTAATGTGGCTTAAAATGCCATCAAAGACTTATACAAACCTTATTCTTTTGCTGTTAAGGAAATTTGAATTTTGTATGGATGAGATTGAGATGATTTTTAGCTTGAACAGATGGTTTGAGCATAAATTGTGGATATATATATATACGCCTAAGTGGGATTCATGGGAAGGCAAGACAAGAATTAAAACTGATCAAAATGTAGGTAGATGTGATGAGACAAATAAGTTGAGATTTGAGAGTTTAATGAAGTCATTCTGGAAACAGAATGGTTAAGCTCAGG
>JAOQMS010043334.1:0-11988 GCA_027563885.1 Erythroxylum longipes
TCATCAACAATTACAAGACCATACTTCTTTCCACCAAGACTTACTATTCTGGTTGGACCAAACAAATCTATATGTAATAGCTCTAGAGATGTAGAAGTTACAATATTCTTAGACAAAAAAGATGTTTTAACCTGTTTTCCTTTCTGACAACTCTCACAAAAGAAATCTTTGTTAAAACTTATCTTTGGTAAGCCTCTTACCAAATCATGTCTAACTAATTTGGAAATGTGTTTAAAACTAAAATGACCTAGCTTTTTGTGCCAAATCAGTTTTTCATCATCTTTTGATATAAGACATGAAATATTTTGACTTTTCAAATCATCTAAGTTAATTCTATAGAGATTTTTTCCTCTCTTGACAGAAAAGAATATAGACCCATCCTTGTTTCTAACTAAACAAGAATTTTGATTAAAGGATACTTCAAAACCAAAATCCCATAATTGACCTATACTAATTAGATTATGCTTTGAACCATCAACCAGCAGAACATTATCAACAGACGAAAAGGAATCTTTACCAGTTTTGCCGATCCCAATTATTTTGCCTTGCTGGTTATCTCCAAAAGTTACTGATCCTCCTTGCTTATGTTGGAGGTCTAGGAACATAAACCTTCCGCCCGTCATATGTCACGAGCAGCCACTGTCTAAGTACCATTGATGGTGGTTGCTTCTTCTAAGTAAAGAGATTTGCAGTGTATACTATATCCTTCTTAGGTACCCATATTTTCTTGGGTCCTTTAGGGTTAGTCTTATAACTATTCTTAGAATAATAATAAGAATACTATTTCTTTTTCTTTCTATTAGGAACAAAATTCCTATTACGAAGAGCATTTCTATTATGAATTGTATTTCTACCAGAAAAACCTAAACCACTTTTATCATCTGGATGTTTATAACTTCCAATCATATCATTCATCCTTTTTGTACTCTCTGTAAATTTTGATAAATCTGCTAAAAGAATATTAATTCTTTGTTTTAACTTATTAATCTCCTCAGATCTATCTATAGTTACTTTTTTCATTTCGTCTACTTGTTTCTTCAGGTAGACGTTTTCTTCTTCTAAGATTTTTATGCTCTTAAAATTTTCAAAAAATTTCTTTTTAAACAATCTATATTGTTTTAGAATAGCATGTGAATCTTCTAACAATTCTAAATAAGCATGATGAAGATCGTTAAAGTCAGAGATTACCTCATCATCGCTTTCACCTTCAACTATCAAGCATATATTTGCTTGTTCTGATGATTCTGAGTTGGATTCAAATTCAGACGAATCCAGATCTTCCCATGTTGCCATCATACCTTTTTTGTTTCCTTGATTCTTCTTTTGTTTTCTTTTGAGCAAAGGACATTCAAACTTGTAATGTCCTAGTTTATTACACTCATAACAGACGATAGAGCTTTTCTCATTCTTCGAATTGTCTTTGCTAATCTTTTTTAAAGAGCAGTCTTTATTTCCCTTTGTTTCCTTTTTCCACATCCTTCTAATTTTTATTGAAATAAAAGATAGTCAATCTTCATCTTCACTTAAATCTTGATCAGATTCACTGGCATCATCATTCTTGATTTCTTCAATCTTTAATGCTTTTGAAGACGTGCTTCTATTTTTCTGCATTTTCTAATTCTTCTGACTAGCCTTCAATGCAATAGATTTGTCCCTTCTGGGTTTATCTTCTGCATCAAGCTCTACTTCATAGATTTTCAGTGAACCAAGCAATTCATCTAGCTTTAGCTTGCTTAAATCCTTGGCCTCTTGTATTGCTGTTACTTTGGGTCTCCATCTTTTTGGAAGACTTCTGAGGATCTTTCTGATATAATCTTGACTATCGTAGATTCTCCTTAGAGCTTTAAGTTTATTAATGATTGTTTAGAATTGTCCAAACATTTGATCAATAGACTCATCATCTTTCATCTTGAACAACTCATACTGATGAACAAGAATACCAATCTTGGATTCTTTCACCTGGTTGTGCCATCACGTGCAATGGCTAATGTGTCCCACGTTTCCTTTGCAGATTCGCATCTATGAACCTTATCATATTCACTTCTGCTTAGAGCACAAGTTAAAAAGAAATTGGCCTTTGAATTTAATTGAACACGAGCTTTCTAATTAGCTGACCATTGGTTATAAGAGATGCTTTTCCCTTCGTAGTCTGTTGGAATATATGGACCACTTTCAATGATATCCCAAAGATCAATATGTGTGGATTCTATGAAGAGCCATATTCTGTCCCTCCAATAATGATAGTCTTCACTATTAAAAGCAGGAAGTCTTATGACTAAGGTGCCTTCAACTATAAAAACATGTGATTCAACCATGGATCTTTATCCTCACTTCGTAATAATGTTTCTTTGAAACTTTGCTCTGATACCAACTGAAGTAAATCACTTGTTATTATAGAAATCACATATAATATGTAAAATACACAAGAAGGGGGGTTGAATTGTGTTAAATCTTCTGAGATAATAATTTTAAAAAACTTCTTAATTTTCTTGAAAGATTTAGACGATTACAAAACAATGTACTTATTTTGTTTGAGTAATACAACAGCGGAAATAATATCTATTCTTCTAACAACAAGAAAATAAAGAGATAAGGGTTAGAGAATATGACACTACAATTTATACTAGTTCACCCTTAACCTTTGGGCTACGTCCAGTCCTCAAATTTTATCTGAGATTTCACTATCTCTTTCAACTTTACAAGTATTATTTCTCACTTCTAGAGCCTTTGCAAGTCTCTTTCACAAAGTATTATTTATCTGCTATCTCAGCCTCTTCAGGCTCTAACCTTCCCTTTCACTTGAAAAGATATTGTTTGAGTTCTTCTAAACTCACGTTACAGGTGTTCTTGATCTCTCTTCTTCCTTCTTTTCACTCAAGATATTTTTACAGTATACTCACTTGGTCACAGAATTATTTCGTGTGAGTAAAGAGTTGAGAGTTGAAAGTTAAAAGTTCTATATTTTTGTCTATGACTACAATAGATATTTATAGTCTAATTCTCCAACGATCTTTTTGAGAAAACTGCTTGTAGAATCTTTAAAGATCAGTTGTTAGTTGATTCCAGTAACCAACTCCAACTAACTAACTAACTAACTAACTAACTAACGTTGTAGATTATTCTTCAATTATATAGTCTTGATTTGTATGCTTTGTCTTATGTCTTCGCTTTGTCTTATATCTTCGCTTCATCTTATGACTTTGCTTCGTCTTGTCCGTCTTACACTTTGTCTTAGTCAGCTCTTAAATATCATCTTGATTTGATAATTTTTTTACTTACATTTATCTGTGCACTTAACAAACTCATCAAAACAGTTCACACACTTCTTTTATTATTATTATTTGACTTTCATCAAAATCAATAGAAGAAGTGAAGTCTTCTTGACTTAACATTTTATTGTCATTGATATCTAAAATTGGATTACATATATCTAATATGTAAATACCATTGTGAAATGTAGCAGTACCATACAACATTTCATTCAATTTAATTAAACACCATTGCTAGAAAAAGTTAAACGAAATCCCGCTTTATTTAGACATGAAATAGATACAATGTTCTTTGTCACACTGGGTACATAATAGCAATTATCAAAAATTAACTCTAGCCCACTAGGAAGATATAAAACGTAGTGGCTAATGTAGCAACTCTTGCTCCATTTCCTATCCATAGGTCCATCTCTCCCTTCTTGAACAGTCTATTATCCCTAAGACCCTGCATATTAACACATATGTGTGAGCCATATCTGATGTCTAATACCCAAATAGGCTTTGTAGTTCCTCTTCCAATGTCCTTCGTTGTTGCAATGGAAGCATATCCCTTTTGATGTAGTCTCCTTTGCCTTCTTCTTGGCTACAACTCCCATTGGCTTCTTAGATTTCTTCTTCTTCTTTTGGTTCCTCTTGTGAGAACCAGAAGGAGAGTCCACAAGCATCTTAGCCTTACTATTTTTCTTGATAGGTTGCTCAGTTGTTTTGAGTAGATTAATTAGCTTAGGTATTGAGGTGGATATTTGGTTCATCTGATAGTTAAGCACAAACTGTGAATAACTATAGATCAAACAGTTAAAATTAAGTCTATACTTAACTTCTGATCCATTATGAAAACCAAACTGGCTAACCTCTCAATGTATCCATTCATCTTCAGCGCATACTTCACTAGAGATGATCCATCAGCCATCTTAGATTGGAAAAGCAACCTCAAGATCTCAAACCTTTCAAAACAAGCTTGCTCATCCAACAATTCCCTTAGATGGTAGACTATAGTATGAGCATCCATAGCCTCATGTTGTTTTTGTAGTTTCGGTGACATAGAGGCCAGCATTATACAGCTAGCTAGCTAACTATCATCCAGTAGCTTCTTGTAAGCTTTCTAATCCTCATCAGATGCATCAGCAGCAAGGGAATCGAGAAGTGGTTCATCTAGAACATATCCTAGTTTCTCATATTTGAGAACAATTCTCAAATTCTGTAGCCAATATAAGAAGTTAAGTCCCAATAGTTTGTTGAAGTCTAATAGAGAGTGTAGGTTCACACTAGACGAAAACATCATGGCCATTTAATAACCTATAAGAACGAGAGAAAGTGTTAGAATGTACACTAATGCATATCTATAAGGACTTTAATCATATGCATTATGGGTCCCACTAATTTTATCCAAATCCATAGCCCTCACTAGGAATTCGAAAAAACTTATAGTTTTCCTAATGGGTCGATATCTAATATCACTAAGATTGACCTTGGGTTTACCTAACAAGCCACCTTAACTCAATCAGTAGGTATCATTCATACCAATTGCATTCAGTTATGTAACTATCGACTTATGCTATCAACTGTTGATTAAACACACTCATTAGGATATCAACTCTTGATTTGTATACATCCCATGTATATAACCCAACTTTGCCTCTATCCACGTTGATCTTAAGTTTGCCCAATAAATCAAAGATTCCAATCAGGATCAACCCATTAATCCAGAAATCTAATTTCCATGGTTTGAACATATTCGTGTAGAGCGGGCTTGGATTTGCCCAACAACCCAACTCTAAAAGAACTCTGGTTCTTACCATATCAATGGAAGACGTAAGTCATAATATTTCGATTAAGGGATTTGTTCTTTGGTCTCATCAATACTTTGATGGTATATATAAATATATATAATCCTCATATATATATTTAGATTATGGATGACTCAATTAAATTATTCCTGTGTCCATAACCATCCTATCAGGTCATTTGAACAACCTTTAAAATGCATCTAATGAATGTAACACACAAAAGAGGTTTAATTTAGGTTGTGACTTTACTATGCATCAACAGTCCACGATTCGATTCAACTCTTAAATCAAATCAGGTACTAGTGCTAGTCTCGGCTAATTCGAATTATGAATGTGATCAATTAGGAACCCTAAAATTTCAATTATTTTGATGTCCAAAATAAACACTTTAATTCTAGTACACGTGTTTTTCTAGTCACACTAGAAATGCAATGCTCTACTTAGATTAATTCTAAATTAATCCCTAGGGTTTCCAAAATTCCCAAACATCAATTAGTCATATAAAACATCCCTAGGTAATCTATAATTTATCAAAACAATTTCAGCACAAGCCAAAAAATATCTTGACGACCAAAATCATCAAGATAAATGAGTTAACTTACTAGACATTAAAGAGACCGATTCGATGCCTGGAAATTTTCCAAAACCTAATTTTAAGCACATGCACTTAGCATGTCACTAGCATCAAAAAAAATTAAGATCTTATAATCGAAACACATACACATAAGTCATTAAACAAGTTAACTCCATCAACTTTCAAAAAGCTGACCAATGTTGACTTTGACTTGATCTATTAATTAAATCAAATTCATTAATTCTGGAAAATTTCAAGAGTCTTATACACATTCTAAATGTGCCTAATAAAAATTCCAGAAACTAATTCCTAGATATTATTTATTAACTTAGTGTAATCAACCAGCACATCATATGTCTATGACACTAGTCATTTTACTTATAACACTAGTCATACTCTACATCAAGCATGCATAAGATAATTACTTTAACAACAAGTGTAATGCATCTCATACACGTGGCAACATCATATCTTGCATGTCCATGCAAAAAATTCATTAAAAAAATTTCTATAAAAATTATTATGGAATTTACAAACATCCATGTTCATCAGATTTCCAAAATTTTCCAGAACTTCATACATGCATCAGGTTGAAACTAAATTTGTAACCAAATAGCAAATGACATTCAATTGCAATTTCCTTTGACAAAAACATAAAATAACACCTTATAAAAATTTCTATGAAAGAAAATCAGAAAAAAATTCTAATATTATTACTAAATTTTCAAAATTAGTACATGCATTCAGTTTTCTAGAAATTCCCAGAAATCAACATATGAATATATTGGATATTAGTTCGGAAAAAAATAACAAATCACATTCAATAGCAATTTACTTTGACAGAAACATAATATAACACCTTATAAATATTTCTAAGAAAAGAAAATTAGAAAAAAGTTTCTATAATTTATACAGATTTTTCCAAATCAACATGCATGTTGGTCACAACCCAGCAAACAGTTCGCACATATTCAATACATCATCTTATATATGAATAACTAGCTCTGATAACACTGTTGAGGAGCCATGGACTCATGCATCACATGCAGAAAAAGGCAGCAGAAGTGTTAGAATCTATATTCCAATGCCACGATATCTCCAAATATCCAGAATCTTAGACACATGCATACACAGATTGTAAAAACATGAAATTTTAGCAAATGTACCTTTAATAATGCTCTTCCTTTCTTTAATCCTCTCCTTGTTTGGGTTGTAGCAAACACCAAACACCTTGCTTGATAACTGATGAACATGCAAAGATGAAGAAAAAGCATTATGTAAGGGTGGTTAAAGCACCAAACAAGATGAGTTCAAGTAGATGCTCAAATGGGAAGATAGATCAAGATTATGTTGCATGCAATTAGATTCTTGCAACAATATCATAAATTGTATGAACAAGACTCAAGAACACTTCTCTTTAAATCCAAAAAACTTCTAGACCCCTTATCCTCTCATTTAAGTGTGTTTTAACATATTAGGAAATGTGTACATAAGTGAAGAACTCGCTTATGCATCATCTATCGTGTCTTCGGTCACGATCGTGGCCTACTTCAATGATATCCATGCACACTTTATTTTTCATCCGATCTTTTATGTGTATGACCCTTAGGTTCCAAATTATTTTGAGAACTTTAATTAACTCTTAATCCGATCACTTCATGGATGGTTTTATACCACTGTGAATTAACTCTTAATTCAAACAAATCATGAAGGTTTCATGAAGCCAATTTACCGGAATATAAGTAGATTAACACACGAACTCTTCGATAGTTAATTATCTGACTTACAAACCTTTCCATAAACAATTACTGTGCAATTCATTTCTTTACTATTCTATACCCCACTTAGTTCAGAGTATGGGCTATGTGTAAACTCCCACTAGACTAACTACGTCCCATCTAGTCCAAGTGATGTTAGTTCTTGTTCGGGGATCTCATTACTCTATATGTTATTAAAGAATCTCTTTATGACACATAACTGCTCTGGCCAAAGACTCCTGAGTAATGACCTCGATAAGAGGCCATCGATATCATCTCCTTCTATTAGGGGTGATGAATCCTTTATTGGCTATCCAATTACCTTTGAATACTGATAGCTGAACCCAATCACCACCCTATGAGTGACCTCGTCTTAAGGCGACAAGGAATGATGTCAAAGCATAGGATCAATATCCAAGATATCCTTGAGTACCTTAAGTCTAAGGATATTTACACCATTTTTATGATGAGATTAGTCATTGACATTTGATAGATCATCCATATGATAATCTCATAGCGAGTCATCCAATGTACTTACTACTCTTAGTAAGAATCCACATGTTGACTCTAAACATATCATGCTTACATTTTGTGAGATCCAGTGCTTGATCGAATCAATGAGTATAATATGTGCTAGTCTATCCAGATTAATAATGTCTTCTTTTATTAATCCTATGAATAAGAATAATTTAGATACTAACATAATTCTACTTGATAGGAATCTCGTTATCATGATTTCCTTCATGCTATGTTTTGTATCATGGATTTCATTAATTTGATTTAAGATTGACCTCAATTCATAAATAAATGAACATCAAATTAATGAAAAATTGCCTTTTGCTTTATTAATCAAAATAAAATTTGTGCAAAAGTGCTAAAGGTGATTGCCATTAAAGCACACTCTAACATCAATAAAAGACAAGTAGGGAGATTTAGAATTCATTAATTCGATTTAAAGTCGACATCAATTCATAAATAAATGAACATTAAATTAATGAAAAATTGCCTTTCACTTTATTAATCAAAATAAAGTTTTGCTAAAGGTGATTGCCTTTAGAGCACTACCCTAACATCAATAAAAGACAATTAGGGAGATTTAGAATTATTTTTTGTTGCTTTCAATTCTATATATGATTTCATGTTCACCGATGTATAACTAAATGTTTTATTAGTATTTAGGTTAGATGAACCTATTTGATAGCTAAACATGTGTTTATTATTTTATGAATGCAATTTATTGTTTGATTTGTTGAGATTCAACTACTTCTTTTATTTATGTTCAAGTAATCCGAAATATTAGATCATAATTTAATTTCAGATGTAATGATTGAGAAATCCTAGGTTTGCATAGGTCCATGGTAAGTGGAAAGAGTTGATTGCAATCTTAGAGATAGGATAACATAAATCTTTTAGATTAAGGTCAAACCTACTATGGGGATTCATATAATGATAATGCAATCCTATAAAATTTGACCTAAGTAATTTAGTTAGAAACCTTAGAATTAGTTGTTAATGGACTCAAGTTTAGCTACTAGCATACCTTAAGAGCCTTCACGATCCAATAAATCATCAACCCAATTATATAAAAAAGATCAATTTGTTAAGGCTTTGGGGGATTTGAAACTAAATACTAATCACTTGATATTAGTAATCAAATTAGTGTTTCATAATTCTCTTCTTTAATCATGTTGTTCATTTATTTTATTTTCTTTATTTAGTTTCTTTAATTAAAAATCACAATTAATTATTAGGCTCGATAATAGAATAACAGAAATTACTAGTACTCGCTATCCTCGTGGGATCGACCTGTACTTGTTGATACTAGCTACAGCCATGCCATGCACTTGCAGTTATTAGAATATTGACTAACTAACAGATAAGTCAATTACTAGGTTAAACAACATCTTCGAGTTTGTACACATTTCTAGTGAGTTATATGTTCCCATGTATGGCTGTGTAATTCATAACAACTCCAATTCTTACATTTTTTATCCCTTCTTCACCCTAACTCATCTTTTTCTTACTTCGTCAAGGAAAATAAGATCGAACATTGATAAAACCACACCAAGGATGTTAATTTAGCTTATTTTGGTTGTTGTTCCTTTAACTTGTACCTAAACAAAATATGAACCAAAATAAGTATCATAGATACATAATAGCATTAATCACTAAGCATTAGGGAATAAAAATACAACATGTACTTATGAAGTTCTCTAACACTTAACTTTTGATCGTCCTCATGTAAAAATTAAGATCAAAACATTTCCTCTTTAAGCATATTTCCTAAGAATAAATAGTCACAAAAAAAGATGAATAAATTTCAAAACCATGGTAAGAATTACACATTCAATATTTTTACTCATGATCAATCAATAACCATTCCCTTCAAAAATTAAGCAATTTAGGGTTAAAATTTAACAAGTTTTGTTAAAAGTAAAATCAATGTATAGGTATACTTAAATGTTTTTTATGATCAATATATTCCACAACTTTGCATATCTTTTCAATTCTCCACCACTAAAGATTCGTATGCATAACACGAATCAATGGACTTTTCAAGATTGTAATGGAGTTAGAGGTTAAGGTGAAAAATATTTAGATCATGTAGTTCAAAAGTCATCAAAACTACTGAAATAGGAAGAAAACTCAATCGAGTATCGAGTGCAAAAAATCAGTACCCAATCAAATTTGGGTACCACCAACTATGATGAATGCAAAAATTCTATTTCACAAATTAGGTTTAAACCTTCAGACTACAAAACATATGAGGAAAAAGGAACTAAGAGAAATTACTGTAAGAATGTTGATGAACTATCCTATATATCTATAAGGAGTGATCCTTGATAACAACTTCTCCCTTATTTACATCATAAGTAAGTCACCTATTCCATACAACTTTAAGATGTAAGAATAACATGAATTACTTGTAAAACAAATAATTTTCCCATATGATAACTTCTTTTATTTTATCATTTTTAATAAAGACAATGAAATAAAAATTGAGAGAGACTACATCAACGATGGAACTCATTGATAACAAATAAAAATCACATTCCATCAACTATAACCAACCCACATATTTGAGCACCCCTACACTTATTCTCTTATATATCCACAAACATCATCAATCACAAATGCTTCACTAGCTTTAAGACTTTGGTAAGAAATTTTGTTAAGTTAAAGAATTGTAATATAGTTAACACAAAAAGAAAAGGCTAATAATGCTTAAGGGACTCAACAATAAGATAAACCATACGATTAGGTAGACTATTTAGCTAATGTAGCTTGCAAAACAAAGAATGTCTATATCATTTTCATGTTAATGTATGTGATCAATGTAGTCTCAAATAAGAAATCAAGGCAAAGTCAAAATGTACTTGTCATGGAAGTCACTCATGAACAAAAGATAATGAGATAAATATGGATGTGTCAGTCTAAAAGGTTCAAAATCTCACTAGTTTATGTATAATCACTAGTCATTACTTTTTTAATGGAAAGGTATATTGCCCAATCACAAAAAAAAAAATACATTACCAAGTTGTCATGAATTTTTTCAATTAATTTTACTTTAAAATTATAAATATATAATCTTAGAAACAATAGAAAAAGAGAGAATGATTAAATTTTTTAACATGCAAAAAAAAATTAAACATAGATAAATAAAAATTAAAAGTGCATATAATAAACATGTTCCCTACCCCTATACTTAAAACTTACAATGTTCCTAATGTAACACTAGATATAAGAGATGGAGCATTCAACATAAATAACAATCGCAAAAATGTCAAACAAAGGGAATAAACTTCGATGGTTTCCCTTCCAAGCAGTGCCTTTGTTTAGTCTCACTAGCTCAACTCCATGTTTTCTTTGTCACATGATGTCATCTAGGTCTTCAAGTACCACCGCTTCCATATTCTCCACTATAAATCCTTTATAGTAGGGCTTTAAGCAATGACCATTCACCTTAAATGTCTTTTTGATTTCAAGTCTTATATCTCTACAGCACCATATGAAAAAATATTAGAAACCAAAAAAGGACTGATCTAATGAGAATGCAACTTACCTAGAAAGAATTTAAGTCTAGAATGATAAAGAAGCGCTTTTTGACCAATATTAAAGATTTTTCTCGCAATCATTTTGTCATGGAAAGCTTTGGTCTTTTTTTTGTATATCATTGCATTCTTATACTAGTTGTTCACATCTTTTTAAGCTTTTTCCACTGTAGATTTCTATGCATTCCTACATTATCAAGATTCATATTGCAATGCTTGATTGAATAATATGCCTTGTGTTACAGCTCTATAGCAATATGGCACAGCTTCCTAAACACTAATCTATATGGGGACATACTAATTGGTGTTTTATAGGCCACCCTATAGGCCCATATTGCATCTTCTAACCTCAAGCTCCAATCCTTCCTATTAGGTTAAACTATTTTCTCTAAGATTGACTTGAATTCTTTATTGGATACATCAACTTGGCCACTTATTTGAGGTAATAAAAAGTGGAAACCTTACGTATTAAATTGTAACACCCCACTCCCGCCGAACCCGAACCCGATATCGACAGTGATATCCGAATCCGTGCCCCGCGAGGGTGGC
>JAOQMS010043335.1:0-11986 GCA_027563885.1 Erythroxylum longipes
ACAAGATAAATAATGCCTTTAAATAATTTGTCACTAAACTACAACCAAAGTGATTGGCTGTAGGGCATAAACTAACAATCTAATGTCCCATAGAAGGACCACCTTGCCCTGCTGAGACCTGCTAGCACCACCCTATCCTATTTGTAGGTTGATCTGCGGGTCCATACCCCCTGCACTGGTTGCTGATTGTCATAAGTGGCAGCGACTTGATTCCCATATCTAGCATATGGTAATCCTTGGTTCATTGGTGCTCCTCCAAAGGGCCTAAGCAGATTCCCAAGCCCCAATCTTGCTCCTTGGTTTGCAATCACTCCAATCAAGGCCTGTCTAAATGCTGGATTCATACCCCATGATACCATCCCAGGGTTGAAACTAGGATATGACCCTGAAGGAGCCATCAAATGCCTAGGTCCAGATGCATTGGAGTTGAACTTTCCTTTCTTTGCTGAATGCTGGTAATGAGGCTAATGATGGTGATGCTGGTGATGGTGATGGTGTTGATGCTGATGATGACCTCCATCAATAGAATTTAAAAAACCTTGTTTATTATATTTTGGACTACCAATTACCTTATGGTATTATAATATCTAGTCATCAAAATTCTTATAAGGGATCTCTAGTGCCCTCTTTGTAATCTCCACACTCTTGTACACAAAAGTGAAAATTTTAAAACACCAAATAAAGTATGGAGTGACAGTAAGCCAGTGGTTAAACATCTCAAAATTTTTGGGTGCATTACATATGCCCATATTCCTAATCAAAAAAGAAAGAAGTTAGGTGACAAAGGTGAAAAGTGCATATTTATTAGCTATAAAACACCAAATAAAGCATGAAGTGACAGAAAGCCAGTGGTTAAACATCTCAAAATTTTGGGTGCATTACATATGCCCATATTCCTAATCAAAAAAGAAAGAAGTTAGGTTATAAAGGTGAAAAGTGCATATTTATTAGCTATGAAAAGAGGAGTAAGGCATATAGATTGTACAACCCTTTGACCAAGAAGGTGATCATCTCACGAGATGTCGAATTCGATAAAGCAAATTATTGGAAATGAATCAAAGAAGATAAGAAAGTTCAAGGACTATTTTTCAATGATTATAATGGTGATGACTTTAACACACAAGATGAATAAGGAGATGAGCAACCCCCTCCACAAAGCCCTACTTTAACAACTCCTGAATCAACACCATCAACTTCATCACATAGCAGCAGAAGCAATAGTGATTTAAGGGGAGCACCTATAAAAATACAGAGTCTAAATAATGTCTATGATGTCACAGAACATATACAAACAACATTTGATCACTCATTGTTTTGTTTAAAGGCAGAGTGTGATCCATTAACATACGAAGAGGTTATTAAAGATGAGAAGTGGAAAAAGGCCATGAATGAAGAAATTGTTACGATAAAAAGAAACGACACATGGGAACTAACTAATCTGTCGAAAGTACATAAGGCAATAGGAGTTAAGTGGGTGTACAAGACAAAAATTAATCAAGAAGGAAAGGTTGAAAAACACAAAGAAAGATTAATCTCTAAGGTTTATAATTAGAGAAAAGGAATTTACCATGAAGAAATGTTTATTCTAGTTGCAAGAATTGATACTATTAAACTTCTCACAACACTTGCAGCATAAAATAAATGGAAGATTTATCAAATGGACGTGAAATTAGCTTTCTTAGATAGATACCTAAAAGAAGAAGTCTACATTGAGCAACCATTAGGATATATTAAAAAAGGATAGGAGCACAAAATATATCTGTTGAAATCACGAGAAATCAATGAGGATTTCAATCCCCCTGACTTACTCCTAATTAGGAGGCAAATTTGTCTCCCTACCTTATATTGTGTTTTATTCCTAAATTAGATCGTGACTGTACACTATATATGGATGTAAATATTTTACAAACAAAATATAAGAAAAACAAAAGAAAGAAGAAAGTTACTATGGACATAGGTCACATTAACCGAACCACGTAAATCATTAGTGTTTTTTTTTCAAATTTTGCCTCTAACCATATGGTATCAGAGTAGGCTTGATCACTGTCTTCAATGATCAATGCTACCAGCAATAACTTTGTTCACTCTGAAGTTCTCTACAACGAGAGGGAGGTGTCCTCTACCGTAAGTCACAATTCTAGAATCCTCCTCCTTCCACATCTTGGTGGAGAAACAAAATGGAAGAAATGATAGAGAGTGGGCTCAATTAATGCGACTGGTTATTGATGGAAAGGGAAAATAGGTTTACGTCACAAGAGAAACAAGGAAACCTGTTGTCACTGACATGGCGGTGCTATAGAGATAGTGATCCAAAAATTTGCTAGTAATTGCATGGCTGGTGAATTCGATGCAACCTGCAATCGGAAAAGCCTACCTGTTGTTGCCGACGGTGCATGATGTTTAGGAAGCCATGCAGGAGATCTACTTAGATGCTGAAAACGCCTCTCAAATTTTTGAGATAAAGACTTAGTTGTGGGGGCTGAAATAAGGAGAAAGAGAAGTGATTGATTATTATATGGAAACGGTCAGACTTTGGTAAGAACTCAACTTAAGTTTAGATGAGGCATGGGAGTGTCCAAACTATGGTATACGGTACAAGAAGAAGGTGGAAATTGAATGGATATTTGAGTTTCTCATAAGGCTGAACTATTACCTTAACGAGTTGAGAGAATGGACTCTGAGTCGTCGCCTGTTACTATCAATGTGAGAGATGTTTGCAGAGGAGAGCAGGTAATGGGTGATGTTGAAGGAAAAAGGAACAACTAAAACCTTAACCCTAGCAGCTAGTGGATATCACACAGCAAGAGGTCTAGCCTGCGACCCACACATTGGATCTGGCCCAACACCATGGCAGATAAGACCAAGGCAGAATAAATGGAAAATGGGCCCAAATAATCAAAACTTGAATTCTAACCCAACCCATCAACAAATTTCAGGCCCAAAACAATAAAGGATGTGTCCTTGGTGCGAACCCTGCAAAAAATCAGGTCACTTGAAGGACAATTGCTAGATTGAGGCTATCAAGACGAAGTTAACTCTCAAGCTGAAAATAATTCGGGAAGAAAAAATAATAATGGTGGTTTTAATTCTGAACAGCTAGAGAAGCTCTATAAATGTTGTCCACTTTTCAGACATCTAGTCAGTCATCTGTTCTCTTTGGGTCTTTGGCCTAATGAGGTATTTTTTCAAAAGCACTGAATACTATTGTTCATATTAACACCCCTTGGGTTATTGACTTTGGAGTTTCCAATCATATGCCTGAAGCGTATCACTTGTTTACTACTTACTCACTATGTGCTAGAAATTTGAAAGTTAAAATTACAGATGGATCCATCTCATCAATTGTTTGTATCTGATTCTATTGTCCTTGATCATGTTCTCTACGTTCCTAAATTAACATGCAATTTATTATCTATTAACCATTGACCAAAAATTTGAATTGTTTGGATAATTTTTTTCCTTCTTATTGCCTCTTTTAGGATCTATCATCGGGGAGGACGATTGGCAGTGCTAAGGAGTGTGAGGGACTATACTACTTTAAGGAGGACACTGTAAGTGGCCAATGCTAAATTATTCGGGGTGATTTTAAAATTGGTTGTGATTCTACATTTGTTTCTCAAGTTAGCGAACTCTTATTATGGCATTCTAGGATTGGTCATCCCAATTTTTAGTATATGAAATGATTATTTCCATCTTGTTGTTCAAATAAACATTTTATTGATGTTCAGTGTGAGATTTGTGAATTTGCAAAACACCAAAGAACATGTTTTCCTAGATCTATATACAAACCCTCCATACCTTTTACGATGATTCATAGTGACTTATGAGGCCCATCCCCAATATCCAACCAGACACAAACAAAATGGTTTATTACCTTTATTAATGATCATACTCGTCTTTGTTGGGTATACCTTTTAAATGATAAAACTGAAGTTCGGTCCATCTTTATGAGTTTCTACACAATGATCCATACTCAATTCCGAACTGATTCAAATCCTACATACTAATAATGGAACTAATTACTTTAACCAAGTGTTAGGCACGTATCTTCAAGAGTATGGTGTCATCCACTAAAGCTTATGTGTTGACACTTCTCAACAAAATGAGATGGCTGAACAAAAAAATCAGCATATCTCCAAGCCCTATTATTTATTATTCACTTACCAAAAATTTACTAGGTAGATATTATTCTTACTGCCATATACCTTATCAACTGGATGCCTAGTTGGATACTATCCTTTACCACACCTATCTAAAAATTCAAGGAGTCCTTTCCCATCTCTCACATCATCTCTGATCTTTTCCTTAAAATTTTTGGTTGCACGACCTTGTTTCACATCCATCCTCAGCACTGAACCAAATTAGATCCCCATGCTCGTAAATATGTCTTTCTTAATTACTCCTTGACAAAAAAGGGTTACAAATGCTATGACCCTATTACTCGTCACTTGTTTGCCAGCCTTATCGTTACCTTATTTGAGACCACACCTTACTATCCAAAGCCCTCACTTAACAAGGAGCACTTAAGTGAGCTCGTTTTTTGGATTTTGAATTTCTCATCCTTGAAACCTCACCTATCCATCCTACATTGAATTTAGATGAACATGAAAAGAAATAAAAGGAGGTATTGGTCTATTTAAGAAGATGAAAACATCAGTCTTAAAAGCACCTCACATCTGAAGTGCCAAAGGAATTTGACCTAATGACAAATCCAATCCACCATGAGCATTCCTATAATCAAGTAACAATTTTTAATGATCTGGATTTACCCATTGCTCTCAGAAAATAACCACATTCTTGCACCCTTCATCCCATTTCAAAATTTTTATCTTATAATACCTTATCTACTAGTTATCAGGCTTTTACCTAAAGCCTTGATAGGACTACAATCCTAAAGATATCCGGGAGGCACTAGAAAGTCTTGAATGGAGAAGGGTAGTGATGGAAGAAATGAAGGCCTTTGGAAAAAATGGGACATGGGAAATAGTATAATTTACCTATAGGAAAAAAGAAAGTGGGCTATAAATGGATGTTTACAATGAAATGTAAGGCCGATGGAGTAGTGGAACGGCACAAGGCTCATCTCATTGCAAAGGGGTTCACTCAGACTTATGGAATTGATTACACAAAAACTTTTACTCTGGTAACAAAACTGAATTCTATTGGAGTTCTTTTCTCTCTAACAACTAACCTAGACTGGACACTCCAACAACTTGATATTAAGAATGCCTTCTCAAATGGTGAGATAAAAGAAGAAGTTTTTATGACTTTACCATCAGGGGTTTTGTAAGGAGGGGGAGCAAGGCAAAGTTTGCAAGTTAAAAAAATCACTCTATGGATTAAAGCAATCTCCTAGAGCATGGTTCGATAGATTAGCAAAAGTAAAAAAAGGCCAAGGATATCAACAGGATCAATATGATCATTCTATATTCTTCAAACAATCTAAAGAAGGGAAGAAAACAATCTTAATTGTAGATGTTGACGATATTGTCTTAACAGGGGTTGTCGTTGCTGAAATGGAGAGGTTTAAAAAGATCCTAGCAACTGAATTAGAAGTAAAAGATCTTGGTCAATTGCGTTTTTTCTGGGGATGGAGGTTGCTAGATCAAAAAAGGGCATTAGTGTCTCACAAAGAAAATAAATGCTCAACCTCTTGAAAGAAACTGGTATGCTAGGCTACAAACCAAGTGATACATCTATTAAAACTCAAAGAGGAATGAATGATGATGGAATGGTGGTTGACAGAGAAAGATATCAGAGATTGGTGGGCAGACTGATATACTTCTCCATACGAGACCTGATATTGCTTTCGCAGTAAGTGTGGCAAGACAACATATGCATTCACCAAAGGAAGCTCACACAGAAAGAGTGTATAAGATTTTGAGGTATTTGAAAGGTTCTCTTGGGAGGGGACTAAATTTTAAGAAAACTAACAGCAAAGGGATAGAAATTTTCACAAACGTAGATTGGGCTAGTTCTACTGAGGATAGAAGATTTGTTGTGCCCAAATAAGTTCTAAAAATACCTAGGCTATCCTAATTGCAAGTATAAGAGGCTTTTCTAGTCGATTACCTAGGGTCGTCTCCCACAGAGGTGAAATTGGTTCACTTAAATTAACGTTGAGCAAAAGCATAAATAAAAACATATGTAATCCTAAACAATCTATATCGATTTATTAAGTGATGGCTTTACAGGAAATCAGAAAATTAAACTGAAAAGAAAACATAATCAATTGGGAGAAGAAAAAAAAATGAAGAGATTAACTGAAGTGGAAAACTCTTGAGAATTAATTTCACTAGGTTAATGTCCTATGTATGATTAAGGGGAAATGATTAGATAGTTGTCTTACTAAAATTAACAGTTGGGATCTAAAATCAACTCAAATAATGAACTAATCTAACTTTCATATTCAACAAGTTATCATCCGAATTAATTATGGAAGGCTGACTATTAATTACTACTTAAGTTAATATATTTCTAATTCTTAACCTAAGAGTCTACAGTTTCTTGTTTTATATTAATATTCTTCTCTCGATCTTTCGTTTAATACCAAAATGATGCAAAGTTTGATCATGCTATTACATCCATTCAGTTCAAAAACTATAACAACACATATTACAACAACACAATCCCTCAATCATGCATATTTGACTAAAATAGCTACGTTAATCCTCAAGAAAAAGAGATCAGCCCATCAAGAAAATAACAAGGTTAATCATATTTAAATAATTCAATCCCATCTTAATCAGTATAAGAGAATTATTAAAGAAATAAACTAACTGAATAACCGAAATAAAGTATCAAAAGCTAACAGAGTATAAGTTCATCAACTAATAGAAGGGTAAGTTTAGTAAAATAACAAAGAAATAATAAACAAAATGAGCAAATGCGAGTTGGGATGATGGAGTTGTGGTGATCTCCAACCACTCTCAAGCTTCCTGTATTGGCTCTCACCTTTAGCTTTTCACCCAGATGGTAAACTGATCACTCTGCTTCCTCTTCTGCTTCCTGTCACTTCTCTTTCTCTCTTCTCTCTTCTCAGCTGAAGCTCTTCTCTGTTACTCTGGCTTCTTTCTCTCTATCTGTTTTGTCCCTGAAAGAGTCTGTATGGTATGCAGGATGATTGTCTGTAGAGTAGAGTGTGTCGCCACCTCCCTTACTCTTTCTATTTGTAGTATGTTTTAGTTCTAGGTTTTCGAGTCATCCCTCTTGCATATGACATATAATAAGTTGATGAATTTAAAGGAAATAAGTTGATGAATTTAAGGAAAAATGGGTCACGGGGGTGACTTAACTTGTCACCCCATAAGGGCACTTGTCACAACTTATGTCACCACCGTGACTAACACTTAAATGTTAGTCACAGTGATTACTTGTTATGTCACCACCGTGATGATGTTAGTAATGGCGGTGAAATAACAAGTCACCACTGTGAGGTAGTGACACTTGTCATCACTTTTTTTCTTTTTTTAATCTCTTTTCATACAAAATTTACATGACTTACCCTTTAACCTTCATATAAAATTCATAAAATAATCTAATTAACATTCATGTAATATTCATATAATTTCCATTCAATTTATCTCACATTTGGATCAAAACACAAGGATTTGTAACCAAAATCAATATATGAAGGCAAGTAAAAGCAAGAGAAACTAGACACAACTACTTCCCCACACTTAAACTATGCTTGTCCTCAAGTATATTAAAGAACACTAGAATATAAAAGAACAAACAATGGAAACAACAATTTTCCTATGTAATAGTCAAAGATATCAACGATTATTTCAATAAACACAACCTAAGAACTTGAAACTCATAATACTTTATGAACAAGTTATTCTTCGCATATTTAGCCAAAATCAACAAGTACTTCAATTCAAAGAACCATAAAAAAGTGTGATAGATACTCACTCCACTCTCCATCCTCTCAAGCATTCAAAGGTAAGGTATATTCACTGATCATTCATTTCATGTAAGGCATCTACCATAAGCTTGCTTACTAATCTCATCTCCACCACTCATATCAAACACAAACATCAATCTAAAGGTCTTTATTTTGGTTATAATAGGGCCAGGCTAAGAGTAGGAAAAAAGTAATATCGTAGTTTAAAACCACAATACAAATTAAGCATTTAAAGTAACATAAACAATGAAACATAAAACACTCAATTCTTTCCTTTGAAGTTAACAAGATTAACACTCCCCTTTTTATGTCTCTCCTCTTACCTTTCCTTTTTTTAATCTTCTCTTCATTCCTTTTCATTTCTGTTTCTTTTTCTCTTTTCTCTTTTTCTTTTTTATTTCTTTCTCTTTTTTATTTATTTGTTTAAAGCAAGGAAATCAAATGAATAAAAATATAGAGGAGAGATAATTACTACAACCATACTCATTCCTAATGCAATAGCCAACTATATCATATGATTCCCCCACTTATTCAAACAATTATTCCCTAAACCCAATCATTAATAGTTATGATTTGCATCATGTTTTATAATTTAATTTATTATGTATTTAGTGTTAATTTGAGTGTTTAGTATATGCTTAGGTTAGAATTGTGTTAATTTATGTGTTTAAGAGTTTTTTTTATGGGTTAGTATAAGTCTCTAAGCTTAAATGTTATGTTTTTGAGGCACCTTGATGTGTTTGTTAGTGTTTTAGGGCTAACAAAGAAGAATGGAGAAGTTTCAGAGACTTTTGGGCCGAAACCACAACCCACGATCTTGGCACAATAGGCCATGATTGTGACAGAAACATGTGAGCCACTATGCCCCAGGCTATGATCGTGGCCTACATTGGGAAAACACAAAAATAGGTGAAAACGTCAAATTTTGAGGAGCTTTTCGGATCATTTCGACCCCGGACAAACCCTAGGGCTGCCAAGATATTTAAAGAACATGATGAATTCAGAGGGAGAGCTTTTGTATCAACCACAATCCTAAAACTCTAGAAAGTCTTATATAGAGATTAAGGAAGAAACAAAAGAAGAGAGACGTGGAGAAGAAGCCTACACGAAGTACTTCTCGGAACAGGAGGTTTCCCTTTGTTGCTACCTCTCTCATCCATTCCAATAGTATTTTTCAATTTTGTTTTCAATTTTATTAATGTATAGAATTAGGATAAGATTGTTGAATGTTGAGATTATCTAAACTCACTTTCAGGATATTTTACCTTTGATATTAATGAAATTTAATTGTCGTGTTTTTATTGGATTATTTGTGATATAATTTCTGCACTTCATAATTCGGTAACAAACTGAGAGGGTGAACCGAGTCAAATTCACTAAATTGGCTAATGAGAGTTAGGTAATTTAATAGATCAAGGATTGAACCAAACCAATAAATTTGTGTAATGAGAGATCGTGAATATGTTTTTAGTAGTTTTTTTGGACAACTTAAGATCTAATTTAGGTTTGGGATAAATTGTGAATTGAGAGGTTGCAATTTCTCATAATCTAATTAGGGTTAATAATTAGGGTTAATGATTATAACTCGAGAGAGAGTAATCAACCCTAGGACCATTTAGAACCGGCAATTCAATAAACTCATAATCAATTAGGTTTTCATTAAAGTAAGATAAAACCCCCTTCTCTCAATTAGTAGGTCGTAGGTGGATTCTTGATTGGGTGTTGCATATGCTATCTTGTTTATAATTTTGAATTTAATTTTTGAAATTGATTGCTTCATTGAATAATTTTCTGCCTTAGTTGTTTATTTGAATTATTGTGAATTTGAGTTAAGCCTTAGATTTTAGGATTAGATTATTCCTCCTCGTGGGATTAACACCTTAGGTAGTACGTGAACGACTTGTGCGCTTGTGGTATTATCGAGGTCAAAAACATTAAAACTTTGTCATTCAATCATATTATGCATTTCTAATCCCAATCAAGTTTATATCGTGACCATGCATCTCTAATTGTTAAATGGGAAAACAAACACACAACACATAATTAATAAACATTGTTTTTGTTTACTAATACTCCTCCCAACACTTAAACATCACATTGTCCCTAATGTGATACAAAAAAGTAAGGGATCTAAAACACAAAATAACTCGAACAAGGACGCACATTAAAACTAAAGACATTAAACTAACACAAAGTAAAAATAATAAAAAGAAAAATGATAGAAATATAATACGAAAGTGTGGGTGATGGCTACGTCGATGCGGTGTGAAGCATGGTAGTAAACACAGCATCTTATATTGAGGAGTGGAGACCGTTGCGAGGAAGAAAAATAGAAGAGATTGAAAATTAGGCCTGTGAACAGAAAGCAAACATATTAAGTTGAGTTTCACTAAAAAGAAATAACAATCAACTAATTGAAAAACAAAGCATAAATTATTTTGGTTGCCTCCCATTTAGCACTTCTTTAATGCCTTTTAGCTGGATACCTCAACCGTTATGCTCAAGGTGGATCACTTAAAGTAATTGAGCCCACTTCTTTCTTCTCTTCATTGGGACCTTTCCTTAGGAATTGTATAACGTCTCCCTTAGTTGCATCTACCAACAAGTGCCAACATTCGTTATCTCTTTAACTAAGTCCAACTTCTTTCCTTCTTCCTGCAAGGAGAAATCAAAATATGCAGTATTAACTTGATCAAAAAAAGAATAGATTTCAAAAATAGTAGTCGTAGGAATATGTTCAACATTAAAGATTGGAAATTCTACCGTTTCTCCCAAAATAGTCATGCTTAGCTTTTCGCTCTTCACATCAATCAAGGTATTAATAATGGCCATAAAAGGCCTCCCTAGGAGTATCGCGTGCTTCTTCCTTTGCTATTTAACCTCCCCCATGTTTAAGACCACAAAGTCTGTAGGAATAATCAATCCACCAACCTTCACCAACACATCTTCCATTATTCCTTTTGGATAATAGATTGACCTATCAACTAATTATAAGCACATATTGGTAGGTTTTAACTGTCCTAGATCTAGTTTCTCATAAATAGAGTGGGCCATAAGGTTTATATTTGCTCCACGATCAAACATACCCTTAACCTCATCCCTATTACCCATTAATACTTTCACAATAAAATGTTATGGGTCTTTCAGTTTGGAGGGTAAATGTTGCTGCAGAATTGCACTTGCTACTTTAGAAACCAGCACTTTTTCGTTAGGATCAAACTTTCGTTTCTTAGTGGAGGAACTTGATATAAGTCGGGATGTTCTTGATGACATCTAACAAGGGCAGATTAACATTGACCTTAGAAAGTATGCCATATAGATAGGAAAACTACCCATCTTGTTTCGATTCCTTAAGGTAGCTTGGATATGAAATTAGTGGTCGATAAGGATCCATCGCCTTATGCAATTTTTGTCCTTCATTGTCCTTGGTGTCATGCTTAAGTTGTTCACTCTTTTGAATGTGAATTGAAGAGTTTCTCCCATTGCTTTTCTCATTCTGCACATCTTCTCTTGATTATCAGCATTAGATAGCTCAGAAGGAAAATCAACATGAATATCAATCACTTTACCACTTCTTAAAACTATGATTCCTTGGGCTTAGGTTGACTAGGCAACTTTCCTTTTTGATTGTTATACATTTGAGCAACAAGTTAACCTACTTGAGTCTCATCCCTTGAAAGATGCTTCAAAGGAGTCGAATCTCTTGTTGTTCATTTCTTGATTATGATTTGTTACCTAAATGAATGCATTCAAGCTTTCCTCCAAAAAAGGTTTTCTCGATAGGTTGTCATTTGAAGATTGGCCTTGGAAAAAGTTTCGCTTCTAAAAATGTTAGACCCCATTTCCGGAGTCTAACTCCTTCATGCTTACTTGCTTGCTCTGATACCATAAAAAAATGCCAGACCCCGTTATCAGAGTCTAACCTCATCATGCTTCATGCTCTGATACCACATCTATCAAGACCCCGAGTTTGGAGCCTGACTCTCACACATGCATACATTCATGTTCAGATACCACATCTGTTGGGATCCCGTCTCCGGAGTCTAACTCCTGCACTTAACTTGCTTGACTTTTGCTCTT
>JAOQMS010043336.1:0-11985 GCA_027563885.1 Erythroxylum longipes
GAGAGCGAGAAATTTAAACAATAAATGCCAAAAGGAAATTGGTTCAAAGTGATTTAATGATCACTATATCTGTCTTACGTTGCCAGATGCGAGTTCTAAACATGTTTTGAGTAGATAAGTGAACTCAAGTTAAACATTAAGTATGTTTGAACTATCATCTGTACGTTATTTCTTGAATGAAATATGTTCAAGTTAAATGAAGTGGGTAAATACCATAGCGCATGACTTGTACCATATTTGCAAAAACTGACCATAAAAGGGATTAATGTAAGTCTCTAGATCTCATCTTACATTGTGTGAGACTCTTGAGGTTAAGAAGAACCTCGTCATATACCCTTATAACTCTTGTCTCATTCTTGAGAATTAAATTTAAGGTTTGCTACTTTAGATTATTGCCAAAAGATCGTGCAAGATGCGATCCTATTGAATAATTCTAGGAAAGCAAATTAAATTTAATTTAAAAGAGAATTGAGAACAGAGGAAGGTCATTTATTTTAGCTCATTGACTCGCATGAAAAGTATTCATAGATGGCCATCATCTCTTTAGTAGAGAATTTGAATACAGTCAAGACACCAGAAACTAAATGAGATCAAAGGAAAATGAAAATGCGAGATATGGCCTAGGGTATAGCATATAATGTCTACTTAAGGACACATAAGTCCAAGGATCAATTTTTTAATCGAGATGTCATATACTCCTAACAGATATATGGCAATGAGCTCTCGTAGTATGCTGGTCACACCAATTATCAAACAAGTATGAGCACTACAGAATTTTTGTTTAATTAGATTAAAACCCATCATGTGTGAGTGGGAGATAATGGATTATATACACCCATGAGGGGTTTAATAGTCATTGTTCTTTAAATAACTACCAACGGTAGTTATATTGTTTGAATGTTAAAAACCAAAGAACTTCATGATGAGAAAGAACTTTGGGTATGTCTCTTCGGGACAAGTGTTTTTCATACGAAGAAGAAGCATAACAAAATTCTCTGCAGAACAGTGTACTTTAATCGGTGGAAATTCAACATAATCTAAGTATGTGATTTTGTTTTATATGCATATGTAAAGATCCTATTTACGAACATGATCTATATGATTATGTTCTTGGTTATTTAGTCTAACATCTGGAAAAGCTGGTGGCTAGTGGCTGGTGGTAGTCTTTTTTCTTTTGTGGTGGCTGGTGGCTATCTTCTCTATTTAGTGGTGTTTTGTCTGCATATTTCTAGCCATTCGGTGGCGTGGTGGCTTTGTCTATTTGTGAGTGTGAGAGGGTGAGGGATGAAGCTAGGGTTAGTAATTTTTTCATTTTCTTCCATTAATTTTTTAATTATTTTGTTCCTTTAATTTTTTAATTATTTTGGGTACCAACTAGTACCCAATGAAAATGCCGATACTGATCAGTATCCATAAATAGTACGATATTGAAGGTTTAAGTGTTAGAGTAGTGTCCTAAACGCAATCCCCTTTAGTGCGTTTTGTACAACGTTATAGACAGACTTTATTTTCAATAATACAGAAAATATATTTCATTAATTTGGTATTCATTATTTATGAATTAATATTGATCTATAAGCAAATTAATGAAATCCATAATATATGACATAATATGAAGGAAATTATGATGTGATCATACTATTGAGATTCCTATCATGTGTAACTATTTCAGTATCTAAATTATTATGATAAGGGAATTTTAGGAAGATAGACAGATAAGATATAGGAGACATTATTCAGGTAATTTCTTAACCTTTTATTCATTCCCAATCTTTACTTATATGGAATTCAACAAAGTAGTTACAATAGAAGAACAAAACATCTGGCCAGTAACCCTGACATTAACTAATTGGGAATGAGGAAATGCCTGTATTCTAGCTAACCACTAACAGCACTGCAAGTCATAGAAGACAAGGTTTCGTGTTCTTTGTATCATTCCTCCCCCTTGAGATCCTTGTTCGCAAGGATCAAAGTCTGGATAAGCTTTGCGAAAATGCCATTTAGTCTCCTAAATGACATCTACAGTAGGAGGCCCGAGCCATTTGATAAGGATTTCGATCTTGGGTTTGTATTTGTCTTTTTGGATGGTGTGACGATCAAGGATACTCTTAGGTTGAGGCAGGAGAATAGCATCTTCTGAAACAGGGGGAAGTTGAGTGGCGCTACTGGGTGATGAAGGACCTAAATGTCTACGAAGCATGCTGACATGGAAAATATTATGGATTTGGGAATCGGAAGGAAGTGCCAACTGGTATGTCGTAGCTCCCACTCATTCCGAAATCTGGTATGGCCCAAAAAATTGAGGAGAGAGCTTAAGGGATGATCAAAAAGCAACAGAAGTTTGGAAATAGGAACGAAGCTTCACATAAACATAGTCACCAACAAAGAATGTTACCTCCTTCTTGTGCTAGTCAGCGTGGCTCTTTATACGCTAGTTGGTGAAACTAAGGTTGTCTCTAAGAGTGCAAAGGATAGAATCATGGTTTTAGAGATATTCGTCATTAGCTTGAGCTCGAGCAGTGCCCAGAACATAATGAATCAAAGTGCCAGGGTGCCATACACTGCTTCGAAAGGAGTGGTCTTGGTGGACGAATGGATTCAGGTATTGTAACTAAACTTAGCCCGCGCCAACCAATCAATTCATTTTTTGGGATTATCACCTGCAAAATAGCGTAAATATTGGTCCATAGTACAGTTAATGGTCTCAGTTTGGTCGTCTACTTGAGGGTGGTAGCTGGAGCTCATATACAAGTGAGAGCCTTATAAGCGAAACAATGTATTCCAGAAAGTGTTTGTAAATAGTTTATCCCTGTAACTGATAATTGAGGTAGGGACTCTATGGAGATGCACAATATTATCAATAAATGCTTTAGCAACAGTCACAGCGGTAAAGGAATGCTTAAGGGCAATAAAATTTACATACTTGGACAATGAATCAACAATAACCATTATAACAATATGGCCCTGCGATGAAGGTAAGCCTTCAATAAAATCCATAGAGATATCAGTCCATACCTTGGAAGACACAGGAAGAGGTTGGAGTAACCCTACAGGCTTTATACAATCAATTTTGTAATGTTGACAAACTTCACAATGTGGAAGAAACTGTTCAATATGACGAGTCATGTGTGGCCAACGAAAACTCTGTTTAATCCGATAGAGGTTTTTGTGAAATCCAAAATGGCCTCCCACTGGTGATGAATGGCAATCCGCTAAGATGTGGGGCAACAGCGAAGAGTTGGGGCTGAGATAAATATGCCCATTTCGAAACCAGATCCTATCACACTGAACAAGAGTATATGGACTAGTTTTCTACTATAACTTGGCATAAAAAGGATTCGTGAGAACCTCCTGCTGCGATTTCAGCCACCAAGAAGAGTGGAATAGCTAAGAATTGAAATTCAACTACCCGAGAGAGGGCATCAGTTGCCTTGTTATCACTTTCTTTGCGGTATTCAATTTTGTAATCATAGCCAAGTAACTTAGGAAGCCATCGTGCTTATGCAGGTGTGGTGATATGCTGCTCCTATAAATACTTCAGACTATGTTGATCAGTGGGGACAATAAATGGCTTACCGAGAAGATATGCTCGCCACCGACAAACGGCTTTGACAATAACTAACATTTCTTTCTCATGCATAGAAAATACAGGTAAGAACCCTTGAGGCCTTCACTGTAGAAAGCAATAGGATGATTATTTTGGTTGAGCATAACACCAATGCTAAGACCACTAGCAACACTTTTAATTACAAATCTTTGAGAGAAATCTTGAAGGCTAACGACTAGAGGTGCCACCAATGCTGCTTTTAAATCGGTAAAAGCAAGGTCAACCGCAACGTCCTAATGAAAACTCTCCTTTGACAAATGACGTGTGAGAGGTGCAAAGTGTCAGATGAACTTCCTGTAATAGTGCGCAAGGCTTAAGAATCCCTGAAGTCCTTTGATTGTGCTAGGGGTTAGCCAATCCAGAATAGTCTGAATTTTGGAAGGATCAACAGTAACCCCACGCTCAGATATAATATGTCCCAAACAATCAACCTGTGTAACACCAAACCTACATTTGGACTCCTTCTTAAACAAGTGATTGGTCAATAAAATAGACAACACAGTACGAAGATGAGACATGTGGTTATGCCATGTTTTTGAATAAATCAAAATGTCATTGAAGAACACTAGAATGAATTTATGGAGATGAGGCCTGAAAATATCATTCATCAAACTTTGAATTGTGGATGAAGCATTCATCAAACCAAACGACATAACAATAAACTCATAATGCCCATAATGAGTTTGGAAAGCTGTTTTAGGAATATCATTCTCTCGTACATGAATATGATGGTAGCCATCCTTGAGATCCAATTTTGAAAAGAAACATACACCGCGAAGCTCATCCAGTAACTCATCAATAACTAGATTGGGGTATTTTTCTTTGATTGTGAGACTATTAAGGGCCCTATAATCTACATAAAGACGTCAACTGCTATCTACTTTTTGACTAGTAAAACAAGTGAGGAGAAAGGACTATGGCTCAACTTAGCAAACCTAGATTGAAGTAATTCATGCACCAGCCTTTCAATTTCTGCCTTTTCATAATGAGGATATTGGTAAGGTCGAACACTTACAGGGGATGCATTTGGCTGCAATAGAATCCGGTGGTCATGTGCTGTAGGAGGTGGTAAGCCATTAGGAACTTCAAATACTTGGGAAAAATCAGTGAGCAGTGCTTGAATATCTACGTTATATGATGAAAAAGGAACAGAAGCAGAAGAAGCCACCATGTGAAATAGAAAGCCAGTACCTTGGAGAGAATGGCAATCTTGTATGGTCAAAAGATCCAAATGGGTTTACTGCAAGCCACAAAGATTACACAATCGGCCATCAAGTTTGTATGACATAGTGAGCTACTTGTAATCAACCTTAATAGGCCCCAAAGTTTCCAGCCATTGCATCCCAAGCACCATTTGACAAGTAGCTACAGGTAAAACATAAAAATCACCAGCGATAGAATTTCCTTGAGCAACTAACATTAGTGCCTAACACTGACCTAAGTAATCAATCTTGTCACGATTAGCCATCATAACTTGGAAGCGTTTGGATGAGTCAACCTGCAGACCATGTTTAGAAACAATGGCATGATCAATAAAGTTATGGGTACTACCTCCATCGATTAGTACAGGCACTGGTTTGCTGCAGATGGTTGCCAATATACGGATAGTTTTGGGGTGAGACGTGTCAGAGATGGCATGTAGAGAAATTTCAAGCAGTTGTTCAATAAGGGCCTCCTCGAATGGATTTACCATTTCAGGTTCTGCAGAATCACTATCTTCCATCATAAATAGTTGGGATCTGCTACAATAGTGACCGAGCATAAACTTGTCATCACAATAGTAACATAATCCCTTCTCTCGGTATTCTTGTGCTTCTTAAGGAGAGATTCACCGAATAGGAGGTAATGCTAAAGTATTCATTGTTTGAGAAGCTAATGGAGGACCCAAAAGTCGAAGAACCAATTGAGATCTCATATTTTGAGCGACCAAAGGCTGACAGGATGTGGTGGAATGTTTCTGAAGGTTGTTTCTTTCTTCAACCAGTTTGGCCATCCCTATGGCATTGGATAAAAATCTGGTAATTTTGACATCCAAATGAATGTCATCCTAGAGACCAGCTATGAAATACCTAACCAAAAATGATTCAAGTAGATCATCAACACATTGGGAGAGGTTTTCAAAAGCTTCTTAATACAGGGTTATGGTCGTGGTTTGTTTAAAGTAGATGAGTGCTTCAAAGGTATCTTCATAATCTATTGGTCTAAAACGATGAAGAACCACACGGGTAAACTTAGACCACTGTTATAGACCTCAGTACTTAAAGAGCCATCGATGCCATCGAAGAGCAATTCCTTCCAGATGAAAAGATGCCACCTGCACCTTTTGCTCTTGCGGCACTTGTTGGAACTCAAAGTACTGTTCAACTAGGTGAATCCATCCTGTGGGGTAGTCACTGTTGAATTTTAGAAAGTGAAGTTTAAGTGGGGGTTGAATCTCACCGGGGTGTGTTGGCGTTGTAGTGTTTGGGATGGTGTTTGAGGTCAAGAGAGGTTGAGATATTAGAGGTGGAGATATTGGCTAGGCGAACCTCCTGTGTCTGGACTTTGGTTAACAGAGTTTTCAAGGTAGCATTGATTTGGTCAAAAGTGGACTCATACTATTGGACCCCGACTTTTTCTTAGAATTTATTTTATTAAATTAGCAAGCATGAATACAAGTTAGAATTTATGAATTAGCAATTTTTGGAGTTTAATTATATATATATTGAATCTTGAATTAAAAGAAAGAGTTAAAATTAAGTTAAAGAGTTAGAAGGCATTAGAATAATAAGGAAGGGTAAGCTTGAAAAGACAAAAGTTGGAATTAAACTAATAAGAAAAGAAGAGAAGAGAGTTATGCATATTAAGAAAGAAAAGAAAAAGAGAGAAAGTTGTAGAAGAACCTGGAAGAAGAGAAGGAGAACCGAAGACTAGAGAGGAGAAGAAGGAAAGAAAGAAAAAGGAGATAAGAAGTGGAAGAAGAAGGTTTAGCTGAGTTTTAGGTAACCATTTATTTATTCTTCTTGTTTTGGTAGAAAAAGGAAGTAGAGAAGATAGGTTATGTGCTGAAAATGAAGAGAGAAAGAAGAGGAACAAGAGATTTATGCTCTTAGATTTTTATGAACTTTTAACTAGGTCTTAGTTCTTCTAGCTTAGATAAATTAATAGTAGATTGAGTCTAAGCTTATTTTTGGATAATATAGCTTTATGGAATTCCCATTCGTGTATGTTAATTTGGATGAAAATATGGTTATTTGAAGGGAACCAAGAAAGTCGAAGGCAAGAACAAGAAGAAGAAGAAACTTGATCTTGGAATTTCAAGTAAATAGGAGGGCAATATGTTTATAGTTGTTATGTTGATGAGCTGAATTATTTGCCTGTATGTTTACTTAAATGCTTGCTTTTATTCATTATGAATGTGGAAAAAATGTTATGTGAATTTATATCCTGTTTGCTTTGTAAGAATGCTGCTGGTTTTGTGCTAATGAAAAAAAAAATTTAAGCGTGAAAATATATGATTATGGTATCAAATAAGCAAACATCAAAATTTTGTTTATGTGTCCAAGAGAGATACCATTTCGTTTGTCACGCGTACATTGATCCTTAGCCTTCTCCCGGTCGCCCACTTGTGGCATATGAGCTCTAGAAAATGGACTTATTTCGTTTATGGTGTAAACTTCAGTTTCGTCATTTCATTATATGGAATTCTCTCAAGCCATTCTATGTGTGCATTTTAATTTAAATTGCTAAACACAACATATGATTGAGTGCTATGTTTTGATGATTGAAGAATTTATCTAATCTAATTTGTGTAAGAATATGGTTATTTGTGAGCTTGAACCGTGGATACTGTATAATTAAATGTGATATAAATTTACGTATATGTTTGTTTGTGTGTGTGTGGTTCCTCGCTAATGGCTATAAACATTTTAGCCACTGAACTTCGCAGCACACCACATTATCTTTTCACTCCTCAAGTGCAAAAATAGCAGATCAACATTGAACCTTGCAGAAACTTCGGTAAACTTCGGTTGACTCCAAGAATTACTATTTTTATAACTAAGTTAGTTCAGAAACTTTTGGCACTTTAGAGGCATATCAAGTATGAGCATTCTTAATTGTTTTGTAATATGCTACTTTTAATATGTACTTTGAATTTATGTACAATCTCTGCTTTTATTAGAGAAATGACAGTGAGAACTGTATAAATTCTCTTTGTATATGTTCAGAATTTCTACTCTATTAAGTTGTCATTGTGTTGGGAATAAAATTGTAGGATGTTTGAAGGCCTTGGATAAATTGTTTTGAAGAAATTGGTTAATTTGGGAGTTTTGTACGTATGGTTGAAATCCATAGAAGTTATTTATATTGACAGATGAGAGAATAAGAGGAAAAAGGAATGAAAATGTGTTATAAAACTTCAATAACTAAACTGTATTGATCTAGGTAGAATTAGACAAAATTGTCTTCATGAAAGTTATATATATTTCTCTTAGCTTTCCAACGACATAAAGCTTGAAATTTTTGGACATCGGGATTGAAAGTTATGAAGATTTGAAGTGTGTGTATGCAGTAAGGAGCACAATGGCGACAATCCAAATTTTTCATGCAAGTCGCGATCGTGTATAAGCACGATCGTGACAAACCGCAACTGTTCACTGAAAGTTGCGATCGAGCACATGCATGATTGCGATTTTTCTTTGTTTTAAGCCACATGTTTTAAAACGCACAGTCGTGAGAATAACTCACGACCGTGACTTCTTCACTTTCATTTCTTCTTTTTAATTTGTTTGTATTTTATCTGACTCCCACTCTAATTTATTTTCATGTCCATTTTATTTTATGCTATTTTATTTTAATTGTTTGTGTATTTGTTTTTACTCCCACTATGAATTATTTTTATCTTTATCGTAGTTTTATTTATTTATTTTAAAAGTCCCTTAAATTTTTGGCACCTTGTTTCCACAAAATAAGGGCCAAGACCCAGGGCCAACACATACCGTGCCATTTTCTCATTCACTTCATTACTGAACTCAGCATTGGATTTGCCATGAGTGTCCAACTTGTCTCTGATACCAGTTGATAAGGGAACTTTGGGAAGATCGACAGATAAGAGATAGGAGACAATATTCAGGTAATTGCTTAACCTTTTATTCATTCGCAATCTTTAATTATAAGGAATTCAACAAAGCAGTTACAATAGAAGAACAAAACATCTGGCCGGTAACCTTGGCACTAACTAAATAGGAATGGGGAAATGCCTATATTCTAGCTAACCACTAACAGCACTATAAGTCATGGAAGACAGGGATCCGTATTGTTCGTATCATATTCCTAGTCATAGGATTAATAAGTCCAGACATTGTTAATCCGGATAGACTAGCAGATGTAAAACTCCTTGATTTGATTAAGCAGTGGATCTCAGAAGCTATAAACATGAGATGTTTAGAGTTAAGATGTGGATGCTTACTAGAGGTAGTAAGTACATTGGATGACCTACCATAAGATCATCACATGGATGTCCTATTCTAATGTCAGTGATAATCTCATCATAGCAATGGTGCAAGTATCCTTAGACTTGAGGTACTCAAGGATATCTTGGATACTGATTCTGTGCTTTGACTCCATTTCTTGTTGCCTCGCAGAGGTCACTTATAGGGTGGTGATTGGGTACAGCTTAAGGTATTCGAAGGTAATTGAGTAGCCAATAGAGGATTAACCACTTATGTGATAGTAGAAGATGATACCCATGGCCTCTTGTCGGGGTCATTACTTAGAAATCTCTGGCCGAAGTACATGTGTCATGAAGAATGTCTTCATTAAGATATAGAGCAATGAGTCCTAGGATGAGAACTGATATCACTTGAGCTAGATTTGATATAGTAAGTTTAGTGAGAGTTGACACTTTGCCGATACTCATAACCAAGTGAGGTATAGCATGGTAAAAGGACGAATTGCACAACAATTATCTATGGAAGGGTTCGTGAGATGGTTTGTGACAAGCATACTATGAATTGACTTAATTTTGGTTGGATTGTCTGATAGTTATTCACAGCTTGTGTTGAACTATCGAATGAACCAAATCTCCACGACAATCCCTAAGTTGATCAGTTTACTCAAGACAACAGAGCAAGCTCTCAAAAAGGATAGCAAGCTAGTTCTAGTAGTGGACACTTCTTCTTCTGGTTCAAGAAAAAAGAACCTAAAGAAGGAAAGGTACAACAAACCAAAAGGAAGTGTAGCCAAAATGAAACTCAAAGAGACTGTGCCGATAGGAACTTGCTTTAATTGTGGCAAGACTGGCCACTAAAAGCAAAACTGTAAAGTCTATCTGGAGTCCTTAAAGAAGAAGCAGGCATCAGATGTCCCGGCTCCTTCAGGTATGTTTGTCATTGAGGTTAATACTATTTCTGATCATAATATTTAGGTAATAGATACTGTTTGTGGCTCACATATATGTAATGATATGCAGGGCCTCAGGGACAGTAAACAGCTCATAAAGGGAGAATTAGACTTGCACGTGGGAAATGGAGCAAGACTTACTGCATTAGCCGTAGCATTTATTTTTTGTCACTCCCCAGTGGGCTTGTAATTAAACTAGATGATTGTTATTTTGTACCTGTTTTAACAAAGAATAGATTGTCTGTTTCTTGTTTAAATAAAGTTGATTTCCATTTGAATTTCAATAGCAATTGTTGTTCTATTAGTTTGAATGGAATGCTTTATGATATTGGTAGATTATGCAATGGAATTTACATATTAGATATGTCGCATCCAATTATGAATGTTAATGACATGAAAAGACATAACAAGATAATTTAAAATCAACTTACTTATGGCATTGTCGCCTTGGCCATATAAATGAGAGACATATAGCTAAGCTCCATAAGAGTGGTAGTTTAGGGTCATTTGATTATGAATCATATGACATGTGTGAATCTTGTTTATTATGCAAGATGGATAAGTTACCCTTTAAGGGAAAGGGTGAACGTGCTACTGGAGTATTAGACGTAATACATTCAGATGTATGTGGTCCGATGTCCATCCATGCCAGAAGTATTTTTTTTTACTTCAATACTTTTATCGATGACTATTCTCGATATGGGTATCTGTATCTGATGAGATACAAATCTGATGCATTTGAAAAGTTCAAACAATTCAGAAATGAAGTAGAAAACTAACTTGGGAAAGGTATTAAGACACTACGATCCGATTGAGGTGGGGAATACTTAAACCAAGATTTTTTAGATTATCTAAAAGATAATGGGATTCTACCTCAGTGGATGCCACCTTACACACCACAACATAATGGTGTGGCCGAAAGGAGAAACCGAACCTTGTTGGACATGGTATGGTCCATGATGAGTTTTTCAAATTTACCAAAATCCTTTTGTGGGTATGCACTCGAGATAGCTATTTATTTTCCAAACAGAGTTCCATCAAAGGCAGTTGATGTTACTTCATATGAGATGTGGACTAATAAAAAAACCTATCTTTCTGATTTGAAAGTTTAGGGCTGTTCGGCTTATGTGAAGTGAATACAGTCAGATAAGCTAGATGCGTAGTTTGACAAGTGTTTGTGTTGGGATCTTGCCCTTGCGAGTCACGTGCCCGACGTCTTAAGTGACATCTAGACGCGCATCCCACGAAGGTGACGTGTCCATACCAGCCAATCCTAAAAAAGAACTCACTTTACCTATTTCCGGACATATTTGTGGAAAAACTCAAAGTGAAATTTCAATTTGACCTCTTCAGAACATTTTGTTCCCATTTGTCTTAAGTCTCTAATGACACCAAAATCATTCAATTTGGTTCTGTCCTCAATCATATTAAACCTTTTTCTATTGGGGCAACTAGCATAACTTTCGTTATAGTTATCGGATCAAAATCCTTGTTAGCTGGTTTGAGAGAGGACTTATAGGTCTATAAGTTTCTTGAAGACCTTAGGAACAAATTCTATCGTCTAAGGGGTCAAAGATGGACTAGATGATACAAAATAAACAGTATACAGAAGAAGAAGTTTCGGTCACTTTGGCAGAAAGCAGACGAATGCAATAAACAAATGAATGCCATAAGTAGACAAAGGAAAAAGTAGAAAAAGCAAAAAGTAGAAGCAAAAAGTAGAAGATTCAGATGCTCAACTTAAGACGATGCATCTTTACAGACAAAATGACGTCATCACAGAAGATGTGACGTCATCACAGACACAAATTCTCATTATTCGTCATAGCTGTCATGTACATACCTCCTACGTAACATCACCACTTATAATGCTCATATCTCTCAACTCCAATGTCCAAAGATTTCATACTATATATCATCGGAAAGCTAGAAAAGTAATCTACAATTTCTAAGAAGGCAGCTTCATCCAATTCAGCCTAGATCAATACAGTATTTCC
>JAOQMS010043337.1:0-11982 GCA_027563885.1 Erythroxylum longipes
TGTGTTTTGAGATATTTTTATAGGTACTTCTACTCATATGTTTGTTAAATTATGCTGCTATTATTTTCTCTTGTTTTTATTGTTCTCCCTTTTTCTTAGAATTAGCCAAGTAAAAAAAAGTAAAAAAAGAAAAGGGAAAAGGAAAAAGATAGAAAGAAGAAAAGAAAAAGAAAAAAAGCATAGTAGCATTAGTTAGTATGAGTAGTTGTAGTCCTTTGTGTTCATGTGTTTATCTCATAAGTTGAATTAAGTGTCCCTTTTACTTGGTATTTTCTGAATGCTTGTGATTAACCCTTTTCCATTTTTACCTTACCTTTGAACCTAGCCCCATTACAACCCATAATAAAGTCCTTATGATCTATGAGGTCATGTAATTCGAATGAATGATAATTGGTGAATTTGCAAGCCTATGGTAGTGCAATCTGTTAGAGGGAGAACTGAGAGAAACACTTTAACCTTAAGCACTTGAGTGAAAGAGAGAAATCTGTGAGAAGAATTCACCTTGGTTTCATACTTGCCTTGAACAATGAATGTTTAATTTGACTTTTTTTATTTATGTCGGTGAAAAGTGATTAACATGTGTGTTTCAACCTAAGTCTTGCTAGCCCAAGTGTAATAGATTGTGTTCACTTAATCTTATGAAGGACGAATTGATAAAATGTAGTGGTTTGGTATATTTGCTCGAGGGCGAGCAAAGGTATGATGTGGGGGAATTTGTTAAGTTGTGATTGTTGTAATGATTTTGGGATAAATTTCTTTAATGTGTTGAAATTATTGTGTGAAATTGATGGACTTATTTCTAAATTATTCTCAGGTGGTTCTCAACACATGAAAGATGAAATTGGACCAAAAAGATGGAAATAAAAGAAAGCAATTCAAAAATATAAGCTGACAGAAAAACAAGTGACTAAGCGTGGGCACGTATAAGGAAAAGAAAACATTTGCAGAATTTGATTCAAACCAGATTCGTTTTATCCAAAATCCTTATAATTTTGAATTTCAAATGTTGCCTTATGGATGGGGATTTACGACCTAAATATGGGAGGATGATATTTGCTGAACATCACTAGAGGATGGAGGAGAGAGAAGATCATGAGGTATTTTAAAAACGTATACTGTTCATATTTGTTACTGTTCACGCATAGAACCTAGGCTGTTTTCTTCTTCTGGTTTTTCCATTTTCTGCAGAATTTTTCTACTCTAGTTTTTGGTTTTCTTTTAGAATTTTCGTATTTTTCATAAAGGAACAACAATGGAGATTTTATTTTTTGTTATTATTCTATTTGTTCTTACTTTTGTTATGAGTAGCTAACTTTTCTTCTTGGTTGAAGGGAATCGTACTGTCATCTAGTATGGTGAGATTCTAAATAAAGTTTCTTTCATTGATGGATATTAAGTGTCTTTCAAATTAATTTACATGATTGAATTGATTGATTTCTAGGGGGTGCAACTAGGAATTGATTTTAATTTATAGATAAATTAGTAGGATATGACGTTCAGTCTTGCTAATCACAAGTAGCAATTAGGATTAGCATTTTTACGTTAAAGTTGGAAATTCTAAGAAGATGCTTAACTTGATTAAATGCATGTGGTGTATGTGTTGTCTTGTTTATTTGTTTTGTTAGTTCTTAAAGCTATTAATCAATTAAACTTAGGATTGTATCTAAGTTGTTGACTAATAAGAATGTTTAGAATACATATTTCTTTTAATTTAATCTTAAGAGAAAACAACCCCCAATGAATGTTTGTTAATGGACTGAATTTTATATTGAGGATCCATATTAGTTTGATAATGTCAGTGACCCAAAACCAAGGTTTGTTTACTGAATTTCCAGATCTGAATATTTTCATTTAATTTCAAATTTTGTTATTTCTAATTTCTTAAATTACGTGAACTAAAACTCCCTATTTGTTTTAGTTTTAAACTCGTAGAACCTTTGTCGTTAAAAATTCCTCGTGGGAATGATCCCTACTTTTCAGTCCTACATTAATTTGTATTGTAGGATGTTGGTTTCTTTTAAATTTGGTTGCAAGCGACAATAGTACCGACGTTTCTAGAGAGCGTGTAACTCTCTGTAAACGTGTGTAACTTTAAAATTGGACACTCAAACATAAAAATTTTGCACTTTAGTGTTTTAACAAATGAACACACATACCCTTACATACTAATTAATAATTATGCACAATCTTATTAGATGTTCAATCTTTCTGTCCTAAAACATCCCAAACAAAAAAAAAATTCAATTAAAACTTATACTAACATTAAAGAAAAAATAAAATAGTATGGAATTGAAGTAAAGCTAAAACTAACTTATTGGTTTCCTCCTATATAACACTGCTTTAATGTTGTTAGCTCAACATACCTTTTACACTCAATGTGTCTTATATAAATTAAGTTGTTGTAGCCTTACCGTAGGTTCAGTAGCTTGCAAGTAAGCTATCTTTTATGATTACCCTTGGATATTTTATTTTTCTATCCGCTAATTACAAAAAAATCTTATTCGGTTCAAGTTTTCCTATTCCCATTTTTCAAACAGAGAAAAAGGCATCGTATTAATGCCGGCTCCTAGGTCGAATAAAGTCTTATATACCTATTATATAAACTCCATGAGTCAGGTTACTTCTCCAGTAGTTTGATTTTCTAGTTGGAGCTTTGTTTACTCAGCATAGTAATCTTTAACTTCTTCAATTTCTCCTTCTTTAATAGTTCTCTTTCAAAGATTTAGTGCTCTTTGGTAACTACAATAAATATTCTACAAAGGGTAAGTCTTTTTTAAGTTGTTATAAAAAGATCAAGGAATCTATCTTACTCCGCTTTCAAAAAATTTCTTTTCACTTTAGTAGGATATGGAATTACAGGTCGGTATTTCTTAACTCCCTTTGTTTGTTGTCCACCTTTAGTTTTGGGTGACTCTTAGTAGTCACCTTCTTCTTCTTTTGGAGCTTTCTCTTGCTAGTCTGGGTGATTTCCACAATGCATTCCTTTGGATTTATTTTTATTGTGCTCGATAAACTCCCCTTTAGTCTTTCTACCATTGTTTTACCAATTAGTAAATTTGAACCTTCAAGTTACATATAGATGCATCGGTTTGCTCATGTTTCACTTTTGGTTCCCAAATGAACTCTACTATTAACTCGTCCATACTAACATTCTTGGGTTGCGTTGCTTGTTTCTAAAATCTAGGTGGTTATTTTTTCATTGACTCTGATTTTCCTATGAAAAATTGGGGTGATTCCTCCATCCAAGATTGTAGGTGTTGCTATATGAACTATTTTATGGTTTAAGAGCATTCCCCAAAAATTTCACATGTTTGAGCTGAACTAATTGATACTATTTTCCTTGGTGCTCTAGCCCAAACAGCTAGCACCACATTACACAACCTTATGGAGCCATTGTAAGTCTATCTATCTTTTTATGTAAGGCCTCCTATTGGCTCACCAACTGTGCCATTGATACTCCCGCTGGCCTATTGGTTCATGTTCTAACCAAGTACTACTAATAATTGTTTATAGCCATATCCTCTATTAAGTCTTTGGCCACCTCTAGTGTCTTATTGTTTAGTGTTCCTCTAGTGACCACATCTATAAAATACCTAGTGCTATGACAGCCCATTATAGAACGTTTAGATCTGCATCCATAGTGGTATTCCATGGTATAGGCATTGTATCAGCATATCTTTGAATCTCTCCCATGTATCATATAACCTTCAACTTAAGAGTATGAGGAGATGTAATTCCTTAGTTTCGCAGGCTTTGCTAATGCGAAGTACTTGCATAAAAATTTCTCTGCCATTTGTTCCTATGCAGTCAATGAAGAGCATGGCATAGAGTTAATCATTGTTTAGCTTTTCCACTTAAAAAGAATGGGAATAGACATAGTCTGATGGCATCGTCATTATCTCCATTTATCTTAAAAGTATCGTAAATCTCCAAAAAGTTAGAGATATGCGAGTTGGGGTCCTTGTCTCTAAGACCATTCAAATGGACTGAATGCTGCACCATCTGGATGATTCTCAACTTTATCTCAAAGTTGCTAGCTTAGATAGTCAGTCTCACGATGTTAAACTCTGCACTAGTTAAGTCTGGTCTAGCATAGTCAAACATGGTTCTCGGTTGGTTAGCCACGTTGTACAACTCCTCTGTATCTGCTTTACTTCCTAAGTCTTCTATTCGACGATCTAGTTCAAACTCCTATAGTTATTTCCGTCAAAGATTCCTCTGCATTATTCTTTCAATCTCTAGATTTGCGTCTACTAAGTTTTTTGATGTATTCCAATCATAAACTAACTAAGAGTCCAATTTTATAAAAAGAAATAAAACTAAAATTAAACAAATAAAATAACTTAAAATAAAAAAGAATAAAATAAAATGACTAGAGTAACAAAATTAGGGTTTCCTAATATCACTAGTCCCCAATAATGGCAGTCCAGTTGTAGCTAGCAAAGACAAGTATGAGTCGATCTCACAAAGACAATGATTACTAGTAATTACTCTTCTGCTATAATCTAACCCATGAATTGGATATTTGATTTTTAATTAAAACTAAAACTTAAACAAATAAAATAAAATAGGAAACAATAAAGATTGTAGAAGACAAAGGAAATTACTTGGAAAACTTAATATCAAAGATTAGTGTCTAAGTGATGAATCCCCCTAACAATCATTAAATAGTTAACCTTTTATCCTGCAATTATTTTATTGACTATTTGATTGGTTAATTTTATACCAATATTAATTTTACCGTAAGTGCACCGTATAGTTGTACCTTGTATTGATAATTACGAGTCAAATCCCACGAAGATAATGAATATTAGTAATTATTGTTATCCTATTATCTAGTCTGCAAATTGACTTTTGGTTTTAATAAAGAAAATAAAACTTAAGCGGATAAAATAAATAGGAAAAATAATGAAAAGAGAACAAATAAAATCACTTAAAAAATCAATATCTAGAATTAGTGCCTACGTAATGAATCCCCTTAAAACCATTAGAAATTACCTTTTATTATACTATTTTTATTGATTATTAGACTGTAGAAATTCCTATTGTATGCTGGTAACTCACTTGAGACTATGATCCTATCATTCGAGCTTTAAAATTTATAAGCCCTCAAATACTGCAAGCGTATGGGTCGTGACTGTAGTATAAGAGGTATCGATCCCACGTGGAGGGGGACTAATCTAATCCTAAAATCTTAGGCCAACTATATATAAAACTCAAAATAAACAATGCAATGTAAAGTAATCAAGAGAATTAAATTCAACCACTTAAATCAGAAATTAAACACAAAGGAATTAATAATTGAGCAATAAGCACGCACAACATAAATCAACCAAAGAGTTTACCAAGTTATGGCAAAGGGGATTTTACTTGTCATTAATGCTAACCTAGCCAATTATGTGTCAATGGAGTGTTGGTTCTTGACTACCCTAAGGCTGATCACTCACTCTGGAGCTATAACCATGAAACCCTACATTATAAATCCTAATCAGATTATGAATTTGCAATCTCTCAATCCACAAATTATCCAAACCTAATTAGATTTGAATTACTCTAATAAACTATTGGAACATCACACAGGATCTCTCTCTGCACAATTACCAATATCATTTATCACGGTTTCTATTAAATCGCCTAACTCTCATTAATCCGATTTAATCGTATTTCATTCAATTCACCCTCTCAGTTTTTTACTGAATTAAATCAAATCAAAACATTCATCCAATAAACACAATCGACTAGATTATCATTAAATCAAAATAAAATACTGAAGGAGAGTTAGAATGTCATATAATTCTACTATCTATCATCATACATTCCATCCTAACTTTATACATGAATAAAATTGAAACAAAAAGGAAATAGACACTTAGAATGGATGATCTGGGAAGGCAGCAGTGTCAAAAAACCTTTTGATCTGAGAAGCACATCGAGACCGCTTCTTCTTCCTCCTTCTTCCTCTTCCTCTTCTCTTCCTCTTCCTCTCCCTCTTCCTCTTTCTCTCTTTAGGGTTTTCAATAGTGGTGACATGGAAACTCACCTTTCTCGTTCTTTTTTTTTTCTTTTTATACTCTTTTATGTTTTAGGTAACCCTAGGGGATTTTCCGGGGTCTGAAAGGTCCAAAAAATCCCTTAAAACATTAAGTTCGTAAGCGTCTCCATGTCTGCCCGACACAGGCCACGATCGTGGCTCACATCTGAGCCTTCTATCAAGATCGTGACATGCAAGCCACGATCGTGGGCCTATATTGTGGCCTAGATTCCCTCTGAAACTTCTCCACTCTTCAATATTGAACCTGAAACAGTAGCAAACACATCAAGGTACCTTAAAAACATAATATGTAAACTCAAAGGCTTGTACTAACCCACAAAAAACACAAATAAATCACAAACTAACAAATTTTTAACCTAAACACATACCAAATGAAATTAATAGCTAAACTCATATCACACTATGCCCTAAAACACAATGCAATTTACACTTATCAGACTATTAACAACTAATCTTGGTTTTATCAAACGAATTACTCATGTTAAAGTTTCTAAGATTGGTTTATCGATTTGTGAATTCCACTATATTAGGTTTGACCCTAATAGAGAGGATTTATGTCAATCTATCTTTGGGTTTGCAATCAAATTTTTTCAATTATAATAGATCTATTTATACACATGATTTCTCAATCTCTATGTTATGAAATCATATTATGTACTAATATTTTGGATTGATTAGAACATTTATTAAACATATAATTGAATCATAACATATCAATCAAAACAATTGCATTAAATAAAAGAGTCAAAACATGTTATAGCACAAACTAGAGTTCATCACACCTAGACACTAAATATGTTTAGTTACATATGATATAAAATAAAATCAAATATAAACAGAAAGAAAAATAAATAGAAAATATCAAATGTTCTTGCAAGGTAGAGGTTTGATGTTGAATTATATTAGATATTTTTATGATTTCTTTGCATTTTCCACTTCTCTAGATTAATGTCGCCTCTTTTAAACAAACTCTAGATCTAAAATCGCCTCTAAATGTCTTCTCTCTTAATCTACCTCATCTCATGTCTTTTTACAGTAATTTTTAGGGTTTTGGGGAGATACACGGTTTGATACACAGGTATTTACTAGACCTTATAACTTAAAATCTCTAGATTTTGTGATTCTGCACTGGCTAAGAGACTTACATAGCTATAGGCACGGTTGTGTATCCCTTAATTTTTTCAAATTTTCTTTTTCAGTCACGTTTTCATCCGAATTCTTCTCCTTTTAGTCTATGAAGGCAATTATAACCTATAAATTCACTTGGAGAAAAATAAGTATCAAATATACATTAAAAATAAAATATCAAACAAAAATGCAGCAAATATGAGGTATAAATATAGTCAAATATATATATATATATATATATATATATATATATATATCACTATTGGACCATAAAAATTCCTATATTATGTTAATAATTCTCTCGAGACTACTAACAACTAATCCATCAGGTGATTAACTAAAATCTCTTTTAGGTAAAGTTCCTAGGATTACATTATCGATTTAGGAATTCTGCTATTATATTTGACCTTATATTAGAGGATTTTTGTTGACCTAGCTCTAGGTTTGCAATCAACTCCTTTCAATTATGGTAGATTTATTCATATAAAGGATTTCTTAATCCTAATGATATGAAATCAAATCATGCACTAATATTTCGAATCTATTAAGAGCATGCATGAAACACATAATTAAATCACAATAAATCAATCAAAATAATTGCATTAAATAAAAGAATCAAGACATATTTTTATCCCAACAAGGGTTCATCGTGCGTAGACACCAAAAATGTTTAGTTACATATAATAGAAAACAAAATCAAAGATAGACATGAAGAAAAAAGAATATAAAACAAAGGAATCATAATTTTAAATATCTTTTTCTCTTCTATTTAATGTTCTTGAAAGTTTAATGTTGTAATGTATTGGATCTTTTTATGATTTCTTCGCTTATGTCTAAAATTGGCTCTCCTCAATTTACCTCCATTCACGTCCTTTTATAGTAAAATTTAGAGTTATTGGAACATAAACAGTCACTTATACGACTGTTTAGGTGCCCTTGTAAAATTATGACTTTATTTATTCATAGAGACTTACACGACCATATATCTCCAATTTGCTTCAAATCTTTGTTTTATGTTACGATTTCATCCAAATTTGTCTCCTTTTGGTCTATGAAGGCAATTATGACCTATAAATGCACTTGGAGAGAATAAATACCAAATATACAACAAAAATATAAAATATCAAGCAAAAAACATCAAATATACATCTATAATTATAGTCAAATATACATCTATTAGGCATCAAGCAATCCACTAGCATATAACTGATGTTTATCACTGTTGTTACCATATTTTTATTTTGTTTTTAATCTATGTGATATCATAATTATATAGGACAATAGTTTAAAAGTTGATTATTGATAGAATTCAACAAGTCTTGTAATGTTCTCCTATATTGTGTTAGGTAAGTATTAGCTTTATTGTTTTTCTTTTCCTTTCCTTGTTTCTCTTTTTTTATTATTCTTGGATGTTATGTACATTGCGGATAATATAAAACTTAAGTTTAGGGAAGGGAGTTAGGTGCTTATACTTATCGTTTTACTATACATAGCATAATAGGGAGAAATTTTGAGAAAATTTTGAACTTTCAAGAAAATATTGATCAAGATAATTCATTATAAGCTTGGTTATTATTGTGATTTGAAGTGTGTAAGTAAATAGTTATAAGTATTGATGATTAAGTTGATTTTTCTTAGCTTCATAAATTTTTATAATGGATACATAATTTGAAATATGATAATTTTTATATAATTTAAACATAAAATTGAGTTAGAAGTGAATTCATTTTAAGCATTTTAACATACTATTAAAAATGAGAAAGAAGAATGTTATTTTGTTTGAATAAATGAGCATTAAATAAATTCAATCTAGTAGCCTCAAATCAAGTAAAAAGTTTCAAGTTAAAGAGTGGTGTTAGTATCCATTAAAACTTAGTTTAGTAATCAGGAAACAAGGTGCTTACTCTCGTGTCAAAATGTTAGGCAAATTTTTAGACAAGCTTCTAATTGCTTTTATGTGTTATATTAAAGTTATTTTTTTTACTTTTCTAAAATTAAGAGGCAAGAAAGTGTATGCAATATGGAGAGCCCTAAGAACACTTCTTTTAGCATATTGCATATATTTGATTTAAGAAGTAATATAAGGCAATCAATATTTTATAGAATTGGGGATGGGAGTAAGATATCATTTTGGTAAAATAACTAGTCCCACCATAGTCTTATAGAACTTCTACCAAAACTCCTACAACTTAAGAATATACTTCAAATGAGTGTTACAATTAAAGATGCTTTATATAATAAGGAATTGCTATCTAGGTTGATAACATAAGAGAACTTGTCGGCAGATTTACTCAACATACCTCTAATCCCCAGAAAAGAGGATAAGGCCACATAGGTTTATATAATCAATGGAAAATTCTCTAATAAGATAGTAAGGGCTATAGTTTTAGCAGCACAAACGAAGATCGTGTGGTATGATCTAACATAGACTAAGCACACACAACTAAAAGCAACATGCTATTTATGGTTGTTAGTTAAAAGGAAACTCCCAACCATAAACAAATTATAGAAATTCCTATCGATCCCTAATTGATGCTACTTTTTTTAAATCTAAGCTAGAATTAATTGAGCTTCTATTATTTCAATGTCTCTTTTTAATTATGGCTTTGAAAGAGATGACTTAAAGATGTGATTTAGGTAATACATCAAATGCATGGCAAGGCATACTCAATTGTAGCCTCAAATTGCAACACAAATCAAAGGAGGACAAATGTATTTACAGAATAATACTTTCATACCTGGTGAAGACCATATGGGATGAGATAATTATAAGAGCATTCAGAAATCTATAAATGACTAGTGGAGAGCTTATTGATGAATTATTGGGGCTAGTAAAGATCCATCTCAATAACTACAAGTTGAAGATCCCTCTAAGTTATTAGATGATGGAAAGGTAGGGGATCATACAATGTACATATGTAATGGAGTTAATTCACCCTCTTATTTGATTAGGTATTAGGAGTAATGTCCAGAAAAAAGCAGTTGTGCTTCTTATATTTTTTATCCTTTAAGTAATACTTTTGTAAAACACTAGTTTATGCCTAATTGGAAAATTTATATTTTTATTCTTAAAAAAACAGTAAGAGGCATGAAAATGTTTGAAAGTTGAAGCATCATTCTTATATATGTTCATTTTACTCATCAAGTTGAATTGTGTGGATTAAGTTAAAGTATGAAGGATTTTGGAGTAAATTGTATTCATTTACAACTTGATGCAAGTAAGTAAAGGCCTAACAATTTGATAAGCATTACAATTGAATCTTGACTAATATGTTTGATTTATTAAATTCTTTCTTAGAATTGCAATATATTTAATTTATGAGTCATAAAATTTATTTACATAAGGATAATTAATTGCTTAAGTGTGGGGAAATTTGATAAGTATTAAACAGACTATATTTCAATATAATTTTGAGAGTATTATGCTTATACTTTGATGTTTTTTTAAAAGAATTTAGTACTTAAAATGACACATATTTTCTTTCAAATCCTTATTTCTATCCCTTAATAGAGAAGGAATAAATTTGAGAATTTTTAAGTCAAGTTGGGGGTAGCTTAGGCATATTTTATGGCACTATCATAGTACTGTGTTCCATCCTCGTGTTCTAACTTGTCCCATTACATTTCTAAGAGTTTTTTATATGACTAAACATGCACTAATAAGAACTTGTATTCCTACTATAATCAAAACTAAGTCATTCTGTTTCTTCGAGAGTCTACCAATATGGTACTCTGATTTATTTATGTTCTATAACATAGGGGTAACATAGTACTGTGTTTATGACTTGTGTTGGCAGTGATTATTGTAGAAAAATTATAGAGAGGTAGGTTAAGTAACACAGGGGCTAACATAGTCTCGTGTTTAATTTTTTTTGATCAAAATTTTTTAGGATTTCAGGTTTAGAAGGGAGGGATGACAGAAAAAGAGAAAAAAAGGAATTGTTTAAATATAAAATGAATTTGGATATAGATCTAGGCAGCATTTTCCCTAGAATTTGTTATTTAGAATTGATTTCTTGATTTAATGTAAGATTATAGTTTTTTAGAATTATTCATCTTTACTTATGAAGCAGTGAATGCTGAAGATTTAATATCAGATTTCATATATAGGTATTGAGAAATCATATGTACGTTTAAGTCAAAACATGAATAATAAAAGTTGTATGGAACCTTACAGATATAGCCACTTAAGTCTTCTGGGTTAGGATCAAAACTTATTATAGCAGTTCATAAAACAAATTAATGCATTCTTAAGAATTTTGATTAGAAAAAGATTTCAATCAATCAACTTAAGGATAATGATTGTTTGTTTTGAAAAAGAATATAGTTGTAACTTTGGAATTCCTATTGATCCAAGAAACTAGCATTAAACGTTAAATCAGGATACATTAAAGCAAAGAAAAGGTACTAGGGGGATTGTTCATCTAGAACCAATTAATTTACTAGTTATTTATTCTTATATATTGCTTTGATTCGATGATTCTTATTTATTATTTAATTAATTATATCTTTCCACTGATTATTCATTTTATTAGATTAGTTAATAGATAAATGATTATTACTAGTAGTTATAGTCCTTGTGGGATCGACACTAGAACCCATGAAATCTGTACTATGTATTGTTAGACTCCGTTATCGGAGTCCGACTCATGACTTGCATGCTCTCATACCATAACTGTCAGACCTCGCTTCCGGAGTCTAACGCTTTCATGCATACTTGCTCTATTACTTTCATGCATGCAGACTATCTTAATACGTAAGTTATCACCCAACGATAACACCTTGATCACTTTCAGATTATC
>JAOQMS010043338.1:0-37280 GCA_027563885.1 Erythroxylum longipes
TATTTTCATTACAAAACTGTAACTGAAGAAGATAAAGTTACATGTAAATACACTTGCTTTCTAGGGCACTATATTTATATAACTCCAACAAGTGAGGGGGGAAGAGAGGGCGATAGATATAAAGAGTAGGGATGCATGAATAGTAGCTTGGTACAAGGAGTTTATTCGTCAAATCAATGAATAGGAGAATTGAATAGGAGGCTTATGACGGAACAGAGAAGGGAGGCACAAAGAATAAGGGACTTTCGGCTAGGGATATATAAGTGGGGCTAAAGCATTTTTTAAGGAGAGACCCATAGAGGGTTAGATGTCCTGACACCAGTTCGTAGGTGACATCGACGTTGATGACCTGAGATAAGTGTATTTCTTTATTTTTGTTCTTTCTTTCTCTCAATAGGAATTGATTATATTATCTTGTGTTTATTGAATTGGGATTGTGAAAAGATGATTTTAATACATTCATTGAATCATTTATTTACAAATCCATTGGTAGAATTTTGATATAATCCGTAATTATAATGTTGAAATTCATGTGTAGCGACTAATGATTCGTGATTATTAGGGATAACATGACTTAGGTTGAATGATGCATCGTATGTGGTTTTTGCCTTGATTAATCAATTTTCCTAATACATAATGCTACTATCAAATTCCTCACTCTTATCATTTTTTACATATTTTCTTTAATTTGTTTTTATTAGTTAGTTTCATTTTATTTTTTTATTCCAAAATCCAGAGCCCCTCCCATTTTTCCTAAACATTGATTAATTTCATTTCAATAACTTTTCTCACACTCTCTGTGGGAACAACCTAGACTCAACACTGCTATAGTAATAGTCTAGTTATTTTATTTTGACTAGCGTTACTATGCGCTGTCAATTACACATAATAGAAATCTCATTATCATGATCTTATCATGATTTCCTTCATGCTATGTTTCGTATCATAGATTTCATTAACTTGATTGACGATAGACATCAATTCATAAATATGAATATCAAATTAATGAAAATTTCCTTTCACTTTATTAATCGAAATAAAGTTTGTAAAAAGGTGCTAAAAGTGATTGCCTTTAAGGCATTACTCTGACAATATCCTACTTAAACTAAAGCGAATCACCTTTGTATCTACTATCATAGGCAAGTACACTTGAATAAAATCTCATTTGACGAAGTGGCTTAGTCAAAGGAACAATTATGTTCTAATATGTGGGCACTCGCTCTATCTTCATATCACCTCTATCAATGATCTCTCTGATTAGGTGATGTCTCCTATGTATGTGCTTAGACCTATAATGAGACCTGGGTTCCTTAGCTTGAGCAATAGCCCCATTGTTGTCACAATACAATAGCATCAGGTCTACAATGCTTGGAACCAATCCAAGTTCTATAACGAACTTCTTGATCCAAACAGCTTCTTTTACTGATTCTGCAGTTGCAATGTACTAGGATTTGGTCATGGAATCTGGAGTTGTCTCTTGTTTGGAACTCTTCCAACTAACTGCTCCACCATTCAGTGTGAAAACATAACCTTAACGAGATTTGGAATCATCCTGTTCAGGTTGAAAACTAGCATTTGTACGCCCAATCACTATGAGATCTCCATCTCCATATACTAAGAATAGATCTTTAGTCCTTTTAAAGTATTTTAGGATATTTTTGATAGCCATCCCAGTGGCACTCATCAAGATTCGATTGATATATCCTCGTAGCACTTAGAGCATACAATATATCAGGTCTAGTACATAACATAACATACAGGATTGAGCCTATTTTCGATGTCCCGACACTAGTTCCGAGGTGACATCGACGACGATGACCTGAGATAAGTGTATTTCTTTATTTTTGTTCTTTCTTTCTCTTAATAGGAATTGATTATGTTATCTTGTGTTTATTGCATTGGGATTGTGAAAAGATGATTTTAATACGTTCATTGAATCGTTTATTTGCAAACCCACTGGTAGAATTTCGACGTAAGCTGTAATTATAATGTTGAAATTCATGTGTAGCGACTAATGATTCGTAATCATTAGGGATAACATGACCTAGGTTGAATGACGCATCGTATATGGTTGTCACCTTAATTAATCGATTTTCCTAATGCATAATGCTATTGTCTAATTAAATCTAGAGATCGTATCCTAGGTTATTCGGTGGTTAAGTTTAATTAATGATCGTATCTTGATTAAACAAAACCTAAGGGAAAACTCAGTTTAATTATTAACCCATGATTAATATTTGTTAGGAGAGGTTAGAGAACAACAAATCAATGAAATATGTTTAATTAGGGTGTAGGCTAAGATTGAACCAATGAACCGAGTCCCTATCGAATTCCTCACTTATATCATTTTTTGCATATTTTCTTTAATTAGTTTTATTAGTTAGTTTAATTTTATTTTCTTATTCAAAAATCCAAACCCCCTCCCATTTTTACTAAACATTGATTAATTTCATTTCAACCACTTTTCTCATGCTCTCTGTGGGATCGACCTAGACTCACCACTACTATAGTAGTAGTTTAGTTATTTTATTTTGAATAGGTTTACAACACGTGATAAATTTTAGCACCGTTTCTAGGGAGTGTGGTGTTTTAGTTTTTTTGTGATTTTAATTAGTGTTTTGTATATATTTGTTGGTAATCGTTTGCTTTTTAGTTATTTCGTGATCCTTTCATTTTTCTATTTTGTGTTTGTGAAAAAAATTAAAAAAATTTATGGATGGAAGTAATTTCTTTTATAACTCATATTCTCAATCCTATAACAATGTTTGTTGGACTGATCAACCTAGCCTTTGTTATGGATGGGATAATCATCATAATCACTTATATGATAGTTTACGGGACACACAGCAATCCTAATGTGGACTAGAAGCTTTTTGTGAAAACTCAGGCACGTCTCTGGAAGAATTGATGAATGTTGTGATTGCTAACAATCTTCAATTTCAACAGGGTATGCAACAACTTCAAGAGAGTATACAACAATTTCAACAGAATACCCAACAGTTCCATTAGGAAATGAGGCATATAACGTCTAGAAACCAGAACTTGGTAAGCTAAATGGGTGAGATGGCAGTGAAGATCAACTACTTTTAATTGTAAATGGAAGAGTAGTAGTCATATCAATCTGAGGTATATCTCATAGACATTAGTGTAGAGCTTTACAAAGTGACGAGGAGCTTAAGAAGTTTGAGGTAAATCCTCAACGAATTGTTTATGTCGAAGAAGTTGAGGAGGAGCTCGAAGCAAAAAAAGATACATCTTTTAGCTTGGAGGCAAGTACTGAGTCTGTAATTATATTCACGAATAACCCTCCAACTTTACCTAGCAAGTTGGAAGAATTAAATGAAGAAGAAGAAAAAGGAAAAGAGTCATTCAAATTATTTCAAAAGAGTGAGGACTCAATAGAGAAGAAGAACTTGAAGATAGGGAAGACACTAAAGGTGAACGATTATCAACTAAGACCCTATCCCGAAGAACCTCACATGGAGGAGCCGTATGTGACACTTGAAGATCACAATTTTATCATGTGAGGAGGAAACATGGAGTTGAGCCAGTGACCCTAAACAAAGCCACTTCTTGGGAGGCTACCCAAAGAAAGTAAATTTCTTTTCTTTACATTTTCACATTTCTTTTATATACATGTGTGTTCTTTGTTGGTTTGTTTCTTGTTTGTTTCAAGTTTTCAATCAAAAAGAGAGAAATAATAAACCAAATGAAAAAGAACATTTTCTCATCTTCTGTTGCTTCTAGGAATATATAGTCATGAGTAGATAATGAATTGACTAGAGCATTTTATAGCAACTTTAATATGTATTTTTACTCTTATGATTGATGTGCATTATCTTTAGAAGAGTAGGGACTAGTGGTAGACATAGCTGGTGAGATTTTGAGCCTTATTTGACTGACACATTCATATCAGTCTCATTGTCTTTTGATAATGTGTGACCTTCATGACATGTACATCTTGATTTTGCCTTAAATTTCTATTTGAGACCACATTTTTATCATATGCATTTACATGGAAATGATTAGGCATTCTTTATTTTTCCGAACTTAGTCAAATAGCCTAGCCTATTAACGTGGTTTTTTCCTTGTTAAACCTTTTGAGCTTTATACATTTCTTTTTCGTATAAACCAAAATTTATGTTTTTAAACTTAACTAAATGTCTTACCCAAGTTATAATGCTAATGGAGCATTTGTGATTGGTGAGTTTGTGGATGTACAAAAGTGTCAGTGTGGGGGTGTACATATGGTGGGTTGGTTAATGTTGGAATGTTTTGTTATATCTTATCATTGAAATTCCCATGTTAATTTAGTTTCTTCTAATGTTTGAAAAAAATGGAAAGAAAGAAAGAAAAGAGAAAAGAAAAAAGTACAAGAAAAGAAAATGAAAAAGAAAGAAAGAAAGAAAAAGAAAAAAATTATTTAAATAAATTTATCAAGGAGGAAGTGTATATGAGTTTGAAAAGTTGTTTATGATTAATGCATTCTCCTAAAGTTAAGATGAATGGGTTATTTGAGCATATTGGATATGAGGTAGATGTTGTCTTGGAAGGTTCACTTATTATGGTTTCAATGTATTGTTGGCACAAATTGTATGAGTGATCTCTTCGGTTTAGTTGTGCTTAATGTGGTTTGTGTGTGCGAGCTTGAGTTTGAGTTGTGAAACTTGTTTTTGCATTCATCATAGTTGATGTACACAATTGTGAACGAATGTTGGGTTTATGCACTTGATGGTATAATTGAGTGTTGCATTTTTTTCACTAGCTTTGATGACTCTCATGCTACTTAACCCAAATATATCTCACCTTACATTAGCCCACATTACAACCTTGAAAAGTCCTTTGATCCATGATTTCACATGTGAATTATAGTGGCGGAGAAATGAAATGATATGCAAAATTATGGATTGTCATGATCATGAATAGTGTTGAGTGTACCTATAGTTATATTTAAATTAAACACATTTTTAGAGTCTACCATTAGATTGCTCGGTTTCCGAAGATGATGCTTGTCGATTGATCATGAGCAGAAGCATTGAATGTTGAATTCTTGCTATTATTTTTTAATGTCATTCATCTTTGGTTATGATTATATAGTCTTGGAAAATATGGGAATTGAGTAAATATTGTGGGTTTTTGAGCTTAATTTGGATGTTTTGCACGAGGACGACTAAAAGCTAAGTGTGGGGGAAATCGATATGTGTTTAATTTTTGATACATTTAATCATTTACACTTACCAATTAATGACACGAAAATGCTTAAGATACTCACTTTAATTCATATATGATTTTAGATACAATTTGGAAGCAAAGAAATTAAAGTGAGTCAAAAGCACCACATTTAGGTTATTTTCTGTCGATTAATTTTCACTTGCTTTTAAGGAGGAAGAAGAAGAAAATTAAAAGGAAAGGAGAAGAAAAAAACGAAATGTGAATTTCATGGAGTGATGGTGGATGATGAAAGGTGGATAAGCAAGGAGTGAAACGACAGCACGGTAAGGAGCTAAACGACGACGTCGAAGGAGCAGTAGATGAACAAAATGCAACGCAGTTGCAACTTGGAAAGTTACATTTAATGGAACGCATATGTTTGGGTATTGTGCTGAACGCAAGCGTATGCGTTGCGTTAATTGCATATGCATTACATTTAACGCAACTTTTCCCAGTTACGACTATGTTGTGTTTTGTTCATCTGCTACTCCTTGGACGTCACTAAACGCAAGAGTATCCATTCAACGCAATGCATATGCCTACGTTTCATGCTTAGGTTTAAAGAAAACGTGAACAGAAGCAGTAGAATACCAAGTTAAATGGTCACATTTATAGCACAATGAAGGGGGAAGAGAGGGCGATAGAAATAGAGAGTAGGGAGGCGTGAATAGTAGCATGGGCCAAAGAGTTTATTTGTCAAATCAGTGAATAGGAGAAGAGAATAGGAGGCTTACGATAGAACAGAGAAGGAAGGCATAAAGAACAAGGGGTTTCGGCCAGGGATATATGAGTAGGGCGGAAGCATTTTTCCAAAAGAGATCTATGAAGGGCTAGATGTCCCGATGTCGGTTCAAAGGTGACATCGACATTAACGACCCAGGATAAGTGTATTTATTTGTCTTTGTTATTTCTTTATATCATTAGGAATTTATTATGTTATCTTGTGTTTATTGAATTGGTATTGTGAAAAGATGATTTTAATGTGTTCATTGAATCGTTTACTTGTAAACTCATTGTTAGAATTTCGATGTAATCTGTAATTATTATGTTGAAATTCATGTGTAGTGACTAATGATTCATAAACATTAGGGACAACATGACTTAGGTTAAATGAAGCATCATATGTAGTTGTTGCCTTGATTAATCGATTTTCCTAATTCATAATGCTACTTCCTAATTAAATATAGAGATTGTACCCTAGGTTATTCGGAGGTTAGGTTTAATTAATGATCGTATCTTGATTAAACAAAACCTACGGGAAAACTTGGGTTAATTATTAACCCATGATTAATAGTTTCTAGGAGAGGTTAGAGAACAACAAATCAATGCAATATGTTTAATTAGGGTGTAGGCCAACATTGAACCAATGAACTGGGTCCCTACTGAATTCCTCACTTTTATCAATTTTTACATATTTTCTCTAATTTGTTTTTATTAGTTAATTTCGTTTTATTTTCTTATTCCAAAATCCAAACCCCTCCCATTTTTCCTAAACACTAATTTCATTTCAACAACTTTTCTCACACTCTCTGTAGGATCGACCTAGACTCACCACTGCTATAGTAGTAGTCTAGATATTTTATTTTGACTAGCGTTACGATGCACGGTCAATTGCACATGATAGGAATCTCATAATCATGATCTCATCATGATTTCCTTCATGCTATGTTTTGTATCATAGACTTCATGAACTTGATTTAAGATAGACATCAATTCATAGATATGAATATCAAATTAATGAAAATTGCCTTTCACTTTATTAATTGAAATAAAGTTTGTAAAAAGGTGATAAAAGTGATTGCCTTTAAGGCACTACTCCGTCAATCTACTAGTTACACTAAAGTGAATCACCTTTGTATGTACTATCATAGGTGAGTACACCTGAATAAAATCTCATTTGGGAAAGTGGTTTAGTCAAAGGAACAATGATGTTCTAATATGTGGGCACTCTTTCTGTCTTCACATCACCTCTATCAATGACCTCCCTGATCAGGTGATGTCTCCTGTGTATGTGCTTAGACCTCTGATGAGACCTTGGTTCCTTGGCTTGAACAATAGCCTTATTATTGTCAAAATACAATAGTATTAGGTCTACAATGCTTGGAACGACTCTAAGTTCCATAACAAACTTTTTGATCCAAACAAGTTCTTTTGTTGATTACACAATTGCAATGTACCCTGTTGGTCGTTGAATCTGCAGTTTTCTCTTATTTGGAACTCTTCCAACTAACTACTCCACCATTCAGTGTGAAAACGTAACCTTACTGGGATTTGGAATCATCCTGTTCAGATTGAAAACTGGCATCTGTATGCCTACTCACTACGAGATTTCCATCTCTATATACCAAGAATAGATCTTTAATCCTTCTCAAGTATTTTAGGATATTTTTTATAGCCACCCAGTGACACTCATCAAGATTTGATTGATATATGCTCATAACTCTTAGATCATGCGATATATCAGGTCTGGGACATAACATAACATATAGGATTGAGCCTATTGTTGAAGCATATAGGATCAAACTCATACAATTCCTCTCATCTTACGTCTTAAGACACATAGATTTCGAGAGTTTTATCCAATGAGTTATAGGAAGAAACCCTCTCTTAGACTGCTCCATGCTAAACCTCTTTAGCACTTTATTTATGTATTTAGATTGTGAAAGACCTAACAGCTTCCTTGATCTATCTCTATAGATCTTTATTCCCAATATATAAGTTACTTCTCTAAGGTCTTTCATGGAGAAATTGTGAGACAACCAAATTTTGGTAGATTGCAAACTTTAGATATTATTTCTTATTAGTAATATGTCATCCATATATAACATAACGAATATGATAGCACTCCCACTAACCTTCTTGTACAAACAAGGTTCATCTAGATTTTGTGAGAAATCAAACTCTTTGATTGTCGCATCAAATTGGATGTTCCAACTGCTAGATGCTTGTTTCAATCCATAAATGGATATTTGAAGCTTGTATACCTTTTTGCCATATTTAGTTATGAAGCCCTCAGGTTGTATTAGATACACATTGTCGACTAGGTTTCCATTCAGGAAAGCGATCTTCACAACCATTTTCCATATCTCATAATCATAATGAACATCAATAGCTAGGAGTATTCTAATGGATTTAACAATGAATATGAGGCTAAATGTCTCATCATACTCAACTCCTTATCTTTGTTGATAACCTTTAGTGACTAGCTTCATTTTATAAATAATCACATTACCATTTATGCCAATTTTCTTCTTGAAAATACACTTGCACCCTATGGGTTTTAACCCTTCAAGTAGGTCAAACAAAGTCCATACTTGGTTTTCAAACACGTAATCCATTTCGGACTTCAGGGCTTGAAGCCGTTCGTCAGATTCTAAACTCTTCAGAGTGTCTTCGTCACTTGTAGGCTCATTATCCTTTATGAGCAATACATCATTATGCTCACTTACGAGAAATCCATATCCCTCTAGAACATTATATATCCTACTTGACCTATGAAAATTTTGTATGTCAGAAGGTTCAACTGTTGGCTCATCTCCATGAACAACAATCTCAGGTTTAGACAGTTGATTTGCTTCTGTTTGAGGATCATGAACTTCATCATGTTTAATTTTGCTCCCACTGTCTTCTCGTAGAATAAATTTTTTCTCTAAAAAGACAACATGCTTTGAGACAAACACCTTTTGCTCTAAAGCATTGTAGAACTGATATCCAATTGTTTCCTTAAGCTATCCTACAAACAGGCATTTATCATATTTTGCTTCAAGCTTGGCTGATTGAATTCGCTTCATATAAGCCAGAGAACCCTAAACTTTCATATGAGAAAGATAGGGTTTCTTATTAGTCCATATCTCATATGGAGTAACATCAACTATTTTTGAAGGGACTTTGTTTATCACATAAACAACATTTTTGAGTGCATAGCCCTAAAAGGATTTCAGTAGATTTGCTAAGCCCATCATCGACCTTACCATGTCCAACAAGGCTCAGTTTCTCCTTTCAGCCACACCATTATATTACGGTGTGTAAGTTGAAGTCCACTAGGATACAATCTCGTTATCCCTAAGATAACTTAAAAACTCCTTGATCAAGTGTTCACTACCTCGATCTAATCAAAATGTCTTGACACTTTTACCGAGTTATTTCTCTACTTCATGTCTACATTTTTTGAACATTTCAAATGCTTCAAACTTGTATATCATTAGATACACATACTTATATTGTGAGTAATCATCTATAAAGGCAATTGAGTATATAAAACCACCTTTGGCATAAATGGACATCATACCACATACATCATAATGTATTAGGTCTAATAATCCATTCGCTCGTATACCCTTTCCTTTAAAAGGTAATTTAATCATCTTGCCCAACAAGCAAGATTCACATGTTTCATATGATTCATAATCAAATGACCCTATACTACCACTCCTGTGTAGCTTAGACATGCGTCTCTCACTTATATGGCCAAGTCGACTATGCCATAAGTAAGATGATTTCAAGTTATCCTATTTTTGTCTTTTATTGTCATTGATATTTAAAATTGGATTGCATATATCTAATATGTAAATACCATTGCATAAAAGTAGTACCATACAACATTTCATTTAACATAATTGAACAACCATTGCTTAAAAAAGTTAAATGAAATCTCGTTTTATTAAGACATGAAACAGATACAATGTTCTTTGTCACAATGAGTAAATAATAGCAATTATCCAAAATTAACTCTAACCAACTAGTAAGATACAAAAGATAGTTCCTATGGCTAATGCAGCAACTCTTACTCCATTTCCCACACATAAGTCCATCTCTCCCTTCTTGAGTGGTCTACTATCCCTGAGACTTGCATATCAACACATATGTGAGAGCCACATCTGGTATCTAATACCCAAATGTTATGATCAGAGATAGCATTAAGCTCAGTGACAAATAACATACCTGAAATAGAAGGTGGGGCACCTAATTCCTTGCTCTGCTTTAGTGACTCCAGATAGGCTTTACAGTTCCTCTTCCAATGCCCTTCCTTGTTACAATGAAAGCATATTCCATTTCGTGTGGTATCCTTTGTCTTCTTTTGGCTAGACCTCCTACTGGCTTCTTGGATTTCTTCATCTTCTATTGGTTCCTCTTGTGAGAACCAAAAGCAAAGTCCACTAGCATCATAGCCTTATTGTCCCTCTTAATAGTTTGCGCAGCTGTTTTTAGTATATTAATCAGCTCAGATATCGTGGTGGATATTTGGTTCAGATGATAGTTAAGTACAAACTATGAATAACTATCAATCAAACTAGTCAGAATTAAGTGTATACTTAATTTATGATCCATTATGAAACCAAACTAGCTAACCTCTCAATGTGTCCATTCATATTCAGTTCATACTGCACTAGAGATGATCCTTTAACCATCTTAGAGCAAAAGAGTAACCTCAAGGTCTCGAACCTTTCAAACCAATCTTGCTCATGAAACAGTTCCCGTAGATGGTAGACTATGGTATGAGCATCTATAACCTTATACAACTTTTGTAGTTCTAGTGATATAGAGGCCAACATAATACAGTTAACCAACTCACTATCATCTAGTAGCTTCTTGTAAGCTTTCTAATCCTCATCAGAGGTATTAGCAATAGAGGGATTGGGAAGTGGCTAATCTAGGACATATCCTATCTTCTCATATTTAAGAACAATTCTCAAATTTCGTAGCTAATCTAAGAAGTTTGATCCTGCGAGTTTATTAGAGTCTAGTAGAGAGCGTAAGTTCACATTCGACGAAGACGTCATGGTGAAACTATAACCTAGAAGAATGAGAGAGAGTGTTAAAATGTACATAAATACTTATCGATAAGGACTTTAATCACATGCATTATGGGTCCCACTATTTTATCTGAATCTATAGCCTTTACCACAAATTCGAGAAAACTTATAGTTCTCCTAGTGGGTCGATATCCAATATCACTAAGAATGTCTTTGGGCTTTCCTAATAAGCCACCTTTAGTCAATCGGTAGGTATCATTCATACCAATTGCATTAAATATGCAACTATAGACTCTTTCCATTAACTATTATTTTAGCACACTCATTGGACTATCAACTCTTGATACATAAACATCTCATGTATACTGCCCAACTTTGCCTCTATCCACGTTGACCTTGGGTTTGCCAACAAATCAACACTTTCGGTTAGGACTAACCCATAAATCCAGAAATCTAATTTCTATGGTTTGAACATATTCGTGTAGAGCGAGCTTGGGTTTGCCAAATAACCCATATCTAAAAGAACTCTAGTTCTTTCCATATCAATAAAAGGCATAAGTCCTAATATTTAGGTTGAGGGATTTGTTCTTAGGTGTCATCAATACTAGGATGGTCTTATATATATCTCATATATATATTCAGATAGTTACTATAACTCTAGGGCATCATTATGAACACCTCAATTAAATTGAGCCTATATCCATAACCACCCTATCTACCTTTTTCACCAACCCTTAAAAAACATCTAACGTATGTAACACACAATGGAGGTTTAATTTATGTTGTGACTTGACTATGCATCGAAAGTTCATAATTCGATTCAACTCTTGAACTGAATTGGGTGCTATTGTTAGTCTCAGCTAATACGAATTATGAATGTGATTTCATGAGGACCTAAAATTCAATTATTTTGATGTCTAAATTAAACACTTTAATTCTAGTACACATGCCTTTTCTAGTCACACTAAAGATGCAATGCTTTACTTGTATTAATTCTAAATTAATCCCTAGGGCTTCCGAAATTCCTGAATATCAATTAGTCATCTAAAACATCCATAGGTTATGTCAAATTTATCAAGACAATCTCGGCACAAGCCAAAAATATCTTGATGGCCAAAATTATCAAGATAAATGAGTTGACCTACTAGACACAAAAGACCCCAATTCGATGTACGGAAATTTTCCGAAGCCCTAATTTCAAGCACATCTACTTAGCATGCTACTAGCATCAAACATTTCTTATAAGAATGTTTCATAAAAATGTTTCTTATCTTATAAAATGTTTCAAAGTCTTATAATTGAAAGATATACACATAAGACATAAGCCTTTTCAGCTTTGCAAAGGCTGACAAGTGTTGAATTTGACTTGTTCTATTAATTAAATCAAGTTCAATTAATTATGGAAAATTCCAAATTCTTCTACACATTCTAAATGTGCCTAATAAAAAATTTTAGAAACTAATTCCAAGGAATTGTTTATGAACTAAGTTGAATTATCCAACACTATATGTGTCCATTAACATTTGTCATATTCAGTAGCATGCATGTAAAATCGAGAATAAAATATTAACCATTTCAAAAATAGGTATCATGCATCTCATACATGTAGCAATTCATATGCATGTTCATGAAGGAAATTCATAAAAAATTGTTTATAAAATTATTCTGGAATTTACAAGCATGCATGTTCATCAGTTTTTTCAGAATTTCCTAGAACTTTATACATGCATTAGGCTGAAACTAAAATTGTAATAAAATAGCAAATGACATTCAATTGCAATTTCCTTTGACAGAAACATAATATAACACCTTATAAACATTTATGTGAAATAAAATTAGAAATTTTCATTCTAGAATTATTATGAAAAATTCAAAATCAGCACATGCATTCTGTTTTCCAGAAATTCCTAGAAATCAACATATGAACAGACTGGAAATTAATTCTCTATAAAATAACAAATGACATTCAATTGTAATTTCCTTTGACAAAAAAATAATATAACATCTTATAAACATTTCTATGAAAGAAAATTATAAAACCATTATTCTACAATTTATAAAAAAAATTTCTACAATTTGTAACCCAGTAAAAGGTTTGCACATGTTCAATAAATCATCTAATACATCATAAGTGGCTTTGATACCACTGTTGTAGAGGCTCAGGATCATACATCACGTGCATGGAAAGGCAGTGAACATATGAGAATCTAAATTCCAACTCCTAGGATGTACCCATGAACCCAGAAGCCAAATGCATGTATAAACAAAATGTAAGTGATAGTTATCAATTGCATGATGTTTTAAGGTTTAATTTGTTATGTATTTAGTGTGAATTTGAGTGTTGAGTATGCATTTAGGGTTTAATTATGTTACTTTGTTTGTTTTAGTGTTTTTTATGGGTTAAATTAAGTCTTTGGGCTTAAATGCTATATTTTTAAGGTACCGCGATGCGTTTGTTAGTGTTTCAGGGTAAACGGTGAAGAATGAAAAAGATTCATGGGGTTTTCGGGCCAAAAGCATAAGTCATGATTGTGGCACAGTAGGTCACTATCGTGACAAACAAGGACAAGCCAGAATAGCCAGACCACGATCGTGTATATGGGGCCACGATCATGGAAATATCGTGGCCTGCATCAGGCTGACAGAAAAACTCAAGTTTCACAAGAACTTTTGGACCGTTTCGACCCCGAATTTGACCTAGAGCCTTAAAAGTATAAATAGAACATTACAAATAAGAGAGAGCAGTCTTTAGAGAGCCTAAAGAGTCATGCAAGAGAGCTTAATTCATCCAATTCTAAAAGAAAACCTAGAGAGAAATCAAGAGATTGAGGAAGGAGACAAAGGAAGAGAGACATGGAGACGAGCTAAACCTGACGTACTTCATGAAACAGGTGGTTTCCCGCTAACGCCACCTCCCCGACTCTATTCCCAACGTATTTTCCATTTATTTAAGTTTTATTCATGTATAGGATTGAAATAGGTGTTGAGATAGTTTATGTTGAATGTTGAGTTATTATTTATACTCACCTTTGGATCTTCATTTTTGAAATTAATAAAAATCTATTGATTGTTTTTTTATTAATTTAATTGTGATTTTAATTCTGCTCTTAATAACTTAGCGACAAATTGAGAAGGTGAGCTGAGTAAAAATAATCAATTTGGGCTAACAAGAGTTAGGTGAATTGATAGGTTAAGAATTGAATCAAACCGGTAGAATTGTGTAACGAGAGATCGAGCATAGATTCCTATTAGGTTAATAGACAACTTAGAACTAATTTAGGTTTTGGGCCAATCACGAATAAAGAGATTGCAATTCCATAATTTAAATTAGGGATCATCAATTAGGGTTAAGAATTATAACTCGAGAGAGAGTAATTCACCTTAGGACCGTCTAGATTGGTTAAGTTAGTGATTACGTAATTGGTTAGGTTTCCATTAATTTCGAATCAAAATCCCCTTTCTCTCACGTAGTGATTTCTAGGTTAATTTCAGATTGGGTGTGTGATTGCTATTTTGTTACACTTGCACTTTAATTTCTCATCATTGATTATTGATTGATTTAATTTCTGTATTAGTTATTTGTTTAGAATTATTGTAGTTTAGAACGACCTTAGATTTTAGGACTAGATTAGGCTTCCTTGTGGGATTGACACCTTAGGTACTACGTGAATAACCCTTGCGCTTACAAAATTTACCAAGGTTATAAATAGTAAAACTTAGTGCGTGTAACCATGCGAACAAGTTTTTGGCACTATTGTCAGGGAGACGTTAGTTTAGTTCTTTAGTCTAAGGCTTTTTCACTATCTTTTGTGTTCAAAAAAAAATTTCGGCGTAAGGTCAAGATATATCAAGACATCTTAGAGTGAGAATGGGACATGTGAGGAATTGAATGCAATGAAGAGATAAAAAGAATAATCATAAAGGATGAATATTATAGGGAGGAAGGGGCATTTGCGAAATTCAATGAGCCCCAATTTGGTTGGGGAGCTCATCATCCTTATATGGACTCATACACTTCAGGGTGGCAGAACCACCTCGAATTCTATTGGTCCAACAATGTAGGAAATCAATTAGAACATCAAGACCTGGTTGAATTTCAATATAATGAATCTAATTCATAAGATTCCCAAGTTAGAAAAAATCATAGATAAGCTCATAGATATCGAAGAGAACTAGAAGAGATTGGAAAAGAAGTTTGAACAAGTAACAGAAGATTATGCATCTTCTGTTCATAATCTAGAGGTTCGAATAGGCTAGCTTTCTAGGAAATTTTGTAAGCAAAATGTGGAAAACTGTCTGCACAATATGAAAGTAAATGCAATAGAGCCATGTCAAGCTATCACACTTAGTAATAGGGTAGAGTTAGAAGAACTAACGAGAAATCAAGCTAATCTTGACCTTATACAAGACCAAGAACTCAAGAAAAAGGATGAAGGAAAGGATGGAAACCCCTCATTCTATCTTCCAGATCTTAGTACACCATGTTTGAACATCAAAAAATCTAGGATAGATGTCCATACAAAGAACCCTACCCTTTGGATTGATGATGATGAAGAGACATTTAACATGAATGATGTAATTAAGAATTCGAAGGTTAGTATCTCATTCAGGAAAATTGATGTGTTCGAATCTTCTGAAGAACAAAAGGACAAAGAACAGATGACAATATACATCGAGTTTGAAGAAAGTATGGAAGTCTCTATTCAAGAAGCAGAAGAAATTGAGGAAATGAAAGTGATTAAGGAACAAAGTGAGTAACTCACCTTCATGTAGGACAAACTATTAGATTCAATGAAAGATTGAGGGAGTTTTATTATTCCCTGTTTTGTTGATAGTTCACTTGAACGAAGGACATTATTGAGCCTAATTTGTCTTCATAATGTTATCAACATTGTCCTTCTGATCATCTTACAACTTGTAGCATACTTAAAGGCTACAAAAATGATATTGAATGAAAAGGGTGGAAGCAAACCGCTCATAATTGATCCTGGTTGAGTTTTAAAGGATGAAGGTCAAGGTAATAACCATAAATTAGCATGTTTACTAGTTAGATTTAAATTGTTGTGTAGTTATTTTTGTTTTAAATTCTTAAATAAGTTTTGAATGATTTGGAATGGTCTGGATTGCTAATTCTTTTGCTGTCTTGAATCACTTATAAGATAGGGAAACACTCTCGATGTTAAGTAGATTTGGTCTCAATACTATCATCAACACCACCTCTATCACTATAAATAGTTTCGTGTTCTAACAATTTCCTTTTCAATTTTGTTAGTATTTTATTCTTATCTTTTATCTTTCTTGTATATTGTGTTTAATTTCCCTAGGTGTGTTTGTTCCCTTCTCACATTGAGGACAATGTGTTGTTCAAGTGTGGGGAGGGGTTATGTTTTTTAGTTTTTATGTAATTTTGCATATTGTATGATAGTTATTAGGTTACATTGTGCGAACTATTTGAATGTGTCAATGGTTTAGATGAGTGAAATCTGTTTAATTTTGAACATAGTCTAGTAGGTTGTGAAAGAACATTAGCCTGCAAAATTAGTGAATTAGGGGGCCTTTGGATAAACATACAGCCTAATTAGGACTTAGTGTAAATTTAGCACCCTCTAGATTGTCACATTCATTCATAATTTAAGGTTTTTTAGATTAAGTAGCTTAACTAGTATTTTTTATGAAAATGAATAGCTAAAAGCAATAAGGTAGGCAATAAAAAAAGGGGTTTGTTAATAAAACACTATTCCGTTGACCTTCGGGTTATAAATAGAGCTAGTAGCCAGTTGAAAATGTGATAATAGCTGAGTAATCGGATGGACACACATCAAAGATGTGTGCCTTCGCGTAAAAAGGCTATAATGAAGTTTCAACCAAGCTGTTTAGTAAAATGACTTAGTTGTTGAGTAACCAGATCAAAATTCATCACAAATGATTACCTCCAAGTAAAAGTCTAAGTCTAGGTTTAAATAATAATTTTAAAATTTGTGTTTTCTTAATAAAAAACCTACCGGACATGTAATAAGCATGAATTTTCAAGAAAATGGACTTAGGAATAGTTACAAAGTCTGAGGGACCGAAAAATTAATATTGTGTGTGTATAATTGAAAAGGCTAAATAAGTTAATACTTGGGTCTCGATTAAGTTGTATATTTAGTTTAAAGCCCCTAGACATATATTTTGCATGTTAATGATTTGACATAACTGAATGATTGTGTTCAAGATTAAATTCATTTCATGAAGATCGAAGCCATTGCCCCATTATTTCATTGCATGTTTTATGTTTGTTGTATGTTGTTGTTTTGTTTGCTTGAGGACAAGCAAATGTTTAAATGTGGGGATGTTGATAGTTGTCAATTGCATGATTTTTTAGGGTTTAATTTGTTATGTATTTAGTGTGAATTTGAGTGTTGAGTATGCATTTAGGGTTTTATTATGTTAATTTGAGTGTTTTAGTGTTTTTTATGCGTTAGATTAAATGTTTGAGCTTAAATGCTATATTTTTTAGGTACTGTGATGCTTTTGTTAGTGTTTCAGGGTAAACGGTAAAGAATCGAGGAGTTTTTGGGCCAAAAGCATAGGTCATGATTGTGGCACAGTAGTCCACAATCGTGACAGACAAGGTGGGCCAAAGCAGTCAGGCCACAATCGTGCACATGAGGGCATGGTCGTGACAGAGAGCTTACATCCAGGCCACGATCGTGCATATGGGGCCATGATCATAACAGAAAGGTTAAGGAGCTGGCCACGATCATGGCTGGATCATGGTAGGCAGGGCCACGATCGTGGCCTTTATTAGGTTGACAGAAAAGCTCAAGTTTTGCAATATTATTGGACCATTTTGATCCCGGCTTTAACCAAGAGCCTCAAAAGTATAAATAGAACATTACAACTCAGAAAGAGTAGTCTTTAGAGCCTAGAGAGTCATCCAAGAGAGCTTGATTCAGCCAATTCTGAGAGAAAGCCTAGAGAGAAATCAAGAGATTGAGGAAGGAGACAAAGGAAGAGAGACACAGAGATGAGCTAGACGTGACGTACTTTCTGGAATAGGTGGATTCTCGCTGTTCCAGCCTCCTCAACTCCATTCTCGATGTATTTTCCATTTATTTCAGTTTTATTCATGTATAGGATTGAAAGAGGTGTTGAGATTCATTTATGTTGAATGCTGAGTTATTGTTTATACTCACCTTTGGATCTTGAATTTTGAGATTAATGAAAATTGATTAATTGTGTTTTTATTGATTTAATTTTGATTTCAATTCTGCTTTTATTAACTTGGTGACAAACTGAGAGGTTAAGCTAGGTAAAAATAATCAATTTGGGCTAACGAGAGTTAGGTGAATTGATAGGTTGAGAATTGAATCAAACCGGTAGAATTGTGTAACGAGAGATCAAGTATAGATTCCTGGTAGGTTAATAGACAACTTAGAACTAATTTAGGTTTTGGGCCAATTGTGAATCAAGATACCGCAATTCCATAAGTTAAATTGGGGATCATCAATTAGGGTTAAGAATTATAACTCGAGATAGCGTAATTCACCTTAGGACCATCTAGATTTGTTAAGTTAGTGATTGCATAATTGGTTAGGTTTCCATTAATTTCGAATCAAAATCCCCTTTCTCTCCCTTGGTGATTTCTAGGTTAATTTCATATTAGGTTATGTGATTGCTATTTTGTTACACTTCAGCACTTAAATTTCTCATTATTGATTGTTGATTGATTTAATTTCTGCATTAGTGATTTGTTTACAATTATTATAGTTTAGCACGACCTTATACTCTAGAACTAGATTAGACTTCCTCGTGGGATCAACACCTTAGGTACAATACGAACGACCCATGCACTTACAAAATTTACCAAAGTTATAAATAGTAAAATTTAGTGCGTGTAACCTTGCGAAAAGTAATAACATGAAATTATAGCATATGTACCTTGCAAATGTTCCTCCTTTCTTGTATCTTCTCCTTGTTTGTTATAGGAAGCACCACACACCTTTAACAGCCAGTGAAGAACACGTAACAATGAAGAAATTTAGTGTGTGGGGAAGGTTTGAGCTCCAAACAAGATGGAAACACAAGTAGGATGCGAAGTAGGAAGGATAGAAGAGAATTATATCACATGCAATAAACATTAAGCAACCCTTGCTTGACATGCAAATAAATTCTTCCTCTAACTCCCTCTAAATTTCCAGAACATTTTTGGTCTCCCTAGCTATTGATCTCAATGTTTAAGTGATGAGAAATCACTTATATATGTTGTTGGAATTAGTGGGTTGGAATCATGACTTAGCTAGCCACGATCGTGACTCCACCTTAGACATCCATGCAACATTTGCTTCGTCCATTCCTTTTCAACATTTCTTAGTACAATCATATCATGATATTATCCTGAAACATTGCCTTAATCTCTTAAGTGTGTGACCCTTTAGGTTACGGACTTTTGGTAACTTGAATTATCTTTTCATCCCAGCAATTCGTGAATAGTTCATGACATCAATTTACCGAAAAGTAAGTGGATTTACATATGAACTCTTTGATAGTCAATTATCTGACTTACGAACTTTTCCATAGGTAATTACTATTCAATTCGACCTTTACCATTCAATAACCCACTTGGTTTGGAGTATGGGCACATGTCAACTCCCATTAGACTGACTACATCATATCTAGTCCAAGTGATATTAGTTCTCATCATGGGGATCTCATTACTCTTTATGTCATTGAAGACTCTCATCATGACAAATCTACTCTAGCTAGAGACTCCTGAGTAATGACCCCCACAAGAGGTCATGGGTATCATCTCTTTCTATCAGGAGTGGTGAATCCTTTATTGGATACTCAATTAACTTCAAATACTAATAGTTGTACCTAAGCACTACCCTATGAGCGACTTCATCTTAAAGTAACAAGAAATGGTGTCAAAGCACAGTATCAATATTTAAGATATCCTTGAGTACCTTAAGTCTAAGGATATTTGCACCATTGATATGATCAGATTAATCATTGACATTTAATAGATCATCCATATGATAATCTCATAGTGGGTCATCCGATGTACTTACTATTCTTAGTATGCATCCATATGTTAACTCTAAACATCTCATACCTACAATTTATGAGATCCACTGCTTGATCAAATCAAAGAGTCTAAAGTGTGCTAGTCTATCCAGATTAAAAATGTCCTATCTCATTAATACTATGACTAGGGATAATTTAGAAACTAACATAATTGCACATAATAGGAATCTCATTACTATGATCTCATCTTGATTTCCTTCATGCTATGTTTTGTCTCATGGACTTCATTAACTCGATTTAAGATTGACATAAATTCATAAATATAAATATCAATTTAATGAAAATTGTCTTTCACTTCATTAATAAAAATAAAGTGTGTATAAAAGTGCCAAAAGTGATTACCAATAGAGCATTACTCCAACAAGCCCCTAGTCTTAAAGAAGTGAATGGGATGATTTTAAAAAAAACATGGCCTCAACTAAGTAGCCTTATGAGTGAAGTAGACTTTAAGGTGCTTATAAAGTATAACATGTCATTAGAAATCACCTTCTTATGCCTATACCAAAAGTAAATAATCATATCTCTCTTATTGATTTTGACTAATAGCCTATTGTAACTTTGTTTATAAAATTATCACTAAAGTCCTTACTAAAGTACTAAAAAAGGCACTAAAGGTAATTATAAACTAATCTTAATATTCCTTGTTCGAAGAAAGAAAAATTGGAGATAATGTCCCACTTTTTCAAGAACCAATGAAAGTTTATTTTAGAAGGAATTACCCCAAAAACGATGCTTGCAAGTTTTATTTCAAAAAAGTCCATGATTTTATTATTTAGAAAATTTTGGATCATATGTTAGATTCCTTTGGTTTCCTTAACAAATTTAAGCAGTAGATTATGTTGCATGTTACTTCAGTTGCGTTCTTATTTCTTATCAATTGGAAATCAACATCGGTCTTCAAAGGTAAAAAGGGATTGAGACAGAGAGATCCTATGACTTATAGTATATTTAGAGATTCTCACAAGGCTAGTTAGATATAACATTAGTAATTAGTAAACTTTTAGGTGTCATAACAGATGCTGGTAGCTTAACATAAGTTGCCTAACTTTTACAGGTTACCTATAGTTTCTTAAGCTGATGAAGGTCTAGTGAATGGTCTCATGAATTCCTTACACTTCTTTAGAGAATTATCAAGGTTAGAATTGAATAGAAATAAAATTCACTTGGTATTATCAAAAAGTGTAGTATATGCCTCTCAATGGTTCTCACAAATCACTAGCATAGAGTAGAATTGTCTAGGACAGATGACTGCTTCTAAAATTTTCTTTTAATATATGGTTGATTTATAAAAGGAGACTTAATACTACAAGTAAACTTCACTTTCTAAGTATGACTAACATTTACTTCATATGCAAGGGATGTGGAAACCATGGAGCACTTGTTCTTAAAATGTGGATACTCTAATAGTATTTGAGTTTAATTAAGTTACTATATCACCAAATAAGGATGGTGAAGAATTCTAATCAGTTATGACATTGTTTTCATCCAGTACCATCCAAAAGGATGATAAGGAACTTATGTTAATTGCATTTAAGAAATGACTTTATAAAACTTTGGGATAAAACATAAGACATTATAAAGGTGTGGAGAAATCATATACTTAGTTGATAGTTGAGACAATCCGATGGATAAAGGAAAAATTAATGATGAATGCATACGCCAATAATTATAGAAGCCTACTAGATAATTTATAAAGAATTAGATTTTATCAATTACTTAAGGGTCAACAAATCAATAGGAAATTACTAAAGCATTGAGGGTGTTATAACGAAGTAGAAGGATTTTATTATTTCTAGTGTATGCATGCAACTTATTTAAAAAGTAAGGTGTACCTACATGTATAAACAAGGCATTAAAAGTCAAGGGTGTGTTTGAATTTAGAAAACTAGCAAAAGTGCCATGCATATGGGAGACTTGCAACAAAAAAAGATCTAAAGTATGTAGGTTGAATAATAGTTATTGATTTCAAAAAATGTAAAGTGGAATTATGGGAGATAGTACTGTTATCCTTAACACTAAGACTGCATGAAAATGGTGTGACTAAGTGTCACATCTATGACAACCCTTGTCATGAGGCATGACCAGGGAGTCATACCCATGACTTCCATAGTTATGGGTGTGACAATGGGTTATGCCCGTGAAATATGAAGGTTTTCTGTCGATAAGCTAAGCTAGCGAGAACTTACTGATGAAATAAGTCATTAGAGAAACGACCATAGGTAATAAGTGATGATAGAGCACAGATTTTTCGTCGCAAATTTACCGATGGCTAGCTCTATTCCTTCGTTATATTTAGTGACGGTAATTTCTACGCTATCATTAAATTTGGCGACGTAAGATCTATTTCGGTCGATAAATTTAGCAATGAACAATTCATTTCTGTCGGTAAACTTACCTACGGATACCAAAATCTGTTGGTGAATTCACGACTAACCTTACTGATAGAGATTGGTTGTTTGTCAGTAAATTCACTGCATTTTATCGATGGATTTTATTTTTTAGTAAATTTACTGATATTATTTTTTAAAAATTTCCCTGAAATTAATTTTATTTGATGATGTTATGATTGATGTATAATTTATACAGTTATTAGTTATCTGTTGATAATGTTTTAACTTATTTCTAAATTTAATTTGTTAAATAGAAAATTGATTGATAATATAAAGTAAAAATTATCTTAATTGATGATAAAAAATTGTTATCTACAATAATACATTTTTAATTCATACAAAATAACTACAACTATGCTATTCATATAGTGAATGCGGATATTCTGAATGTTGTAAGAAGGTGTTGCCCTTCCCCTTGAACTCATCAATCTCATTACGGAGGCTATATACTCCATCGACTGTTGCAATTGAATTGTCTATGCCTGTACTATGCTCTGAAGCTCATGGACTTCATTAGATGTGGACCATCTACTGGATGTGGTTGCACTAGATGTGGAGGATTGCGAATGACATGTGTTCGCCAATGAACCTAAGCCGAAGATCCTTCCGTGACAGTCTCTACCACCCATTACGTGAAGATAGGTGTTCTCATCAACATTTTAAGACTATTAAGACTGTCATTAAATGCTTTCTTGTATTTGGTCCTATCAGAAGGCAATGTTTATGTTAATAAGTGATAATTATTAAGCATTAATATTAAAGCATAAATTTCACAAACATTGAGTTCTTTACTTCTAGTGTTGATGGAAATCACAACGTCATGCTTCTTAGTGTGAGTGGGCAAAAAGAGCTGACGGGGTGTAGGCGTCTTGCCCATAGACTTTTCTTACATTAGAATAAAATGTTATAAGTGAACTACAATTTACAAAAATTTTGGCAGAATTTCCTCTATTTTTATGATATTTGACCCCTATTGAACAAAGAAAGTAACTTAACAATACATCTATATATGGCACTAGACATTTATAACATTATCATTATCCATAATACATATATTTTCATTCCAAAATTCACACGTCAAATTAAATTGAAAATCATGAAAGTAAAAAATCAAAATATAAGTGTAAAGTGTAGATACTTAAAAATCTCTTTGTATGCTCTTAGTAGGTAATGGATCCTCCGGTGTGTATAGAAGGACTCTCTCCCCCTAATCCTCCACGTCTGTTGGTAGAATTACGCTCTAAAATAGACATTGCCTTGGCTGATGTCCAATATTGTTGCCAACAACTCCATGTTTCTTCAGAAAAATAAGGAGGTCATACAACAGCTTGTGCATCGCAACAATAAAGTCTCTATAACATCTACAAGCTCATTTATCCCATACTTTATAAATAATCATGTCAAATTTAGCATCCAAACAAATTTTCTGAAAATGATAAGTACATATAACCTATAATATTTACCTAATCAATGCATAAAAATTAATTACAAAAAATATATTTTGTACCTAAAACTCCTAATAATAAAAATACTTTGTTTCCTGAGAGATATTCTTCCATATATAACTCTCAAGATCAATCTTCTCCTTGAATTTGGAAGTCATGTTTCTTGGGCATGGTCTAGACAAAATAAACCTAATATAAAAACAATTTTATATTATTTTTAAATTTAAACCTATAACTTAATTATAAACATATAGTGTTTCATGTATTTTCACTTACAAATTATTTACAATTGTAATGTAAGTTCTTCCATCAATTCCCTCAACTCCAGGCTAGAGGCCGCCTCCTTCATCTGCATCAATATCTTTGTCGGTATAGGGACGATGGATGGTGTAGCAGCAGTTACGGAAGGTGATGCCTAGTCTGCAAGTGTAATAACTGGAGGTACAACATCTAATTCTGTTGCAACTGCAGAATGTGATGCTGCACCTGGAAAGTAACTGGCTTCAAATTGTGGTCTAAACCTTAGTGGCATCATATCCTGTTTTCTCTTTGGTAGCATATTTTAGCCTGAAATTCATATTTTATTGAATATTCTAGAAACATAACAATTTTAATTCAATATATAACAATAAATTATTGGTTCAATAATTGATTTATTGAATATAATATTCTATTACAAATATAAATTAATCGCTATCAACACTTAATTGTAAATCAAAATCATCATCTTCTTTTTCTGAAGAATTAGAATCAAACTTAGGCTTCTCTTCAAATCTCTTGCCCTCCTCATCCTCTCCAGATGAAATTTAAACATATTCATTATTTAGATCATTCAAAGGTTCACTCTTGTCATAAGTAACTGATGCATTTATTTCATAAACATCTTCCTAAAATGCTTCACTTTCAATTCTTTGTTCTCCTTTTTCATGTATTTCAAAAACACCTATAGGTTTAACTTTGCAAACTGCCAACCAATCTGGCTTATCTCATCGTAAGCTAGGAAAAGGGACATAATACACCTAGATCGCTTGCATTGCTAACACGAAAGGTTCAAATTTCCTAAATCTTCTTCTCTGGTTGATTTGAACTAGATTGTATCAGCTGTGCACTTTTGTACCAACATTAGGAGTTGGATCAAACCAGTCACACTTAAATATCACACTCCACTTTATTGGCAATGCAGGGTACTCAATTTCAAGTACCTTAATAATTTTACCATAGTAATCCATCAATTCTCCCTGTATGCAAACTCCACTATTTATTATTGCCATGCTATGACAGTGATATTCTGTATGATCTCTATATCCATTAATAAAATACACCAAATAAGATTTAACAGTTCGCAAAGTTCCTTTCATAAGATCATAAATGAACTTGTTCTCTATTGGATTTTCTAAGGCCTACACAAAAGAAATGATCATATTAAATAGTATAATGTCATTTGAACACTTTAATCTTATAATTTAATCATTTCAATAATTATAAGTGAAAACTTACATATTTCTCGAACTATGTAGGAAAGTATCTTCCAAATTCTTTATTGACATCATCCTGTGTTTTCTCAGGCATTAACTTGCGTAACCATTCCTTGTATAATCTAAAAACATTACTATGTATTTCAGTTGTGAATGGCATTAAATTTCAAAACCTAAATAATCAACTTCAACTTGCTGCACGAAAGGTTGAACCTCTTGACAGTTCAAGAAAATGTAACCATAGGTGGCCTCTATTTCTTTGTCTGTTAACATTCTTCTTGTTGAATGTCCATATGTTTGTCCAAGATATGTGAAAATGGGTAAGTTACCATTATCTCACCTGTTCCTTCCCCATCATCATTACAAGGAACTTTTTTTCTCTTGTGTGCATATGTGGCTCATAATAATGTGAATAAAATGTACTTGTTTCCTCTACTAAATAAGCATTACATATTGGACCTTCAACTCTAGCCTTGTTTTTGACATTTTTCTTCAAGTAATGCAAATTCCTACATTAGCAAATAGATTTATTACAATTTTGTTTTTAAAATATGTCATTACTTAAATTTAAATATTTACTATAATTACCTCTCAAACGAATACATCCACTGATATTGAGTTGGACCAGTAAGTTTAGTCTCGTGTGCTAAATGCACAGGTAGATGTTCCATATAGTCAAAGAAGCTTGGAGGGAAAATCCCTTCTTATTTGCACAAAATTACTGGAATTTATCTTTCTAGTTTTTCCATTTCAACAAGCTTTATTTTGGATGATGTTAAGATTTTGAAAAAATAACTTAATTATGTTATAACTTCCCAAACCTTATTCGCTAGCAACTCCTGAAATGCAATTGAAATTAGACTTTGCATAAATGTATGATAATCATGACTTTTTATCCCATATAATTTGTACTTCCTTATATCCACACACCTTGCCAAGTTTAAAACATAACCATTTGAAACTTTAGACTTTTCAATTATTCACAAAAAAATTTCTTTTGTTTTTTCCAAAGTGTGACATGCTTTTGGATATTTACCAGTGTGAAGATCTTTATCTAACTCATTTCTTCTACAAAAAAGTTTCAAATCAGCTCATGATTTTACATTATCTTTTGTCCTCCCTTTAATGTTCCTTATAGTATTGAACAAATTGTCAAAAATATTTTTTCAATATGCATCACATCTAGATTATAACGTATTAAGTTAGTTTTCCAATATGGTAAATCCCAAAAGATGCTTCGTTTTCTCCAACCACAATTTTTACTAATGCTTGTATTAACTTTATTAGCTTTAAATTCTATAACTTTCAGCAACCCTAATTCATCAATCTCTTGCAATATCTCTTCACCAGCTTTGTGAGGGGGAGAATGAGGGGAAGGAGGTGTTTGTACCGTCCTATTCTTAATGAACTTTTGTTTATTGCCTCTAAATGGAAGATCTGGAGGAAGAAATTTCTTATGGTTGTCAAATCAGTATGTTTTGCCCCCATTTGGAAGATAAACACATCAGAATCATTGCCGCAATAAGGGCAAGCCAATTTTCCTACTGTGATTCATCCAGACAACATAGCATACACCCAAAAATTACTAATAGTCTACATCAAAGCTAATATTTACACAAAATTTTGTTTCAGAGATACATCATATGTCTCCATGCCATATTCCTACAGATGCTGCAATTCAGATATCAATGGTTGTCAATTTTATGTTTTGGATTTGTAGGCCCTGGCATAATCACTGTCAAGAATATATATGTCTCATTCATACACATCCATGGAGGTAAATTACAAGGAGTAATTATGCTTGGCCATGATGAATATTGTTTGTCGAATTGACAAAAAGGTTAGAATCCATCCGTCGACAATCCCAAACTAACATTTCGACTTTAAGCTGCAAACTCATAATAGGTGTTATTGAAATGTTTCCATGCCAGTACATCAAATGGATGACTCATTATTCCATCTTCCTATTCTTGTTCATTATACTATCTCATATGAGATGCAGTAACATTAGAAGTATATAGTCATTGAAGTCTCAGAGTTAGCGGGAAATAATACATCTGCTTCCAGGTTACTAATTTATGTTTCATAGAACACTTTCTAGGCTTAAACCTAGATTGACCAAAATTTGCACTCTTGTAATTCCACATCATCTCCCTAATACAACATACATCCTAATTTGCAACAATCAATATTTTCAACAGGTAAACCAAGATCCCTAATAAGTTTCTTCATATTGTAAAAACTATCAACCATTGTATGATCAGGAGGCAATGATTCATTATACCATCCAATAATTTTATCAAAACTACAATAAAAAATATGCCCTTTAAACTTTATATTCAATATTCAAGCAATTGAAGACAATTGAGTCATTGTCTCACAATTTGTCCATAATTCTTGGTTAGCTGAGTGTAGTAAGTCAAAAAATTGTTTTGTATGTGGCTTTGGTTCTTCTTCAAGATTTTCTATATTTTCTTGAAAGTTATAACTGGCTGCATCATAAACCTTTTGCATGTAAGGATTTTCAGTTGCACCCACATTATTTGGTCTAAATCTAATCCCCCCTTCAAACTCATCCATATTTACTAAAGAGTTTGCTTCATTACCCTTTAAGGTGCTAAAAATCAATGGCTCCCCATGTCGTATCCACTCAAAATAATTTGGAACAGACCTTTCTCAGCAAATGGCCATTCACTTCAACAATATGAGGAAACGAATATGTTTACACTTTTTACATTGAAATCCAATATTTGGGCCATCCATATATGCAGGTTGAGAACATTTATAATGAATAAAAGCTTCAACTCCCTTAACAAACTCAAGATTAATGAAACCATTACATGTTAATCCTCTATACCTTCCAGATCTGTCAACATTACTCATTTATGCAAAACTATTAATTTAAAAAAGTAAGTTCATAGTTAGTATCCGTCATGTCCCCTAAGTTTATAGAACATTTAAACCTTACACAACATCACCTAAGTATTAATCAATTGAATTAATATCCTGTAATTAATTTCAATGTTATGGTATGTGGCATTGTTTACACCTTTAAATCAAGAAAGCAACTTCTCGTTGTGATTTCTAAGCTTCTGGAACCGATAACCCTTATAGGAGCTGCATCACATGTTTCTAGCCTATATACCGTCCTAGTTATTATTCAAAGAATTGTCTTGTCTACTAAACCCATGAATTTCTTGTGTTAATACTATGTTTGAATTAATTACATTGAAGTTGAAGTATTTATGTTTGAATTAATCACTTAAAATTGATTTCAATACTATGGCATGTGAAATTATTTACACCTATTAATCAAGAAAGTAAGTTCTTGCTATGACTTCTAGGCTCGTGGAATTTTTCACCAATAAGCCATATATGAGTTGCATCATTGGTTTCTAGCCTATATACCATCCTAGGAGTTTATTACGCAAAGAAATATCATGTCTATTAAACCTATGAATTTCTTGTGTTAATACTAAGTTTGAATCAATCACATTGAAATTTAAGTATTTATGTTTGAATTAATCACCTACAATTGATTTCAATACTATGGCACGTGGCATTTTTTACACCTGTGAATCAAGAAAGCAAGTTCTCGCTATGACTACGAGGCTCGTGAAAATTTTCACCGATAAGCCTTATGGGAGCTACATCATAAGTTTCCAACCTATATACCATCCTCACTGTTTATTATGCAAAGAACTATCATGTTTATTAAACCTATGAATTTCTTGTGTTAATACTAAGTTTGAATTAATCACATTGAAGTTAAAGTATTTATGTTTGAATTAATCATCTACAATTGATTTCAATACTATGGTATGTGGCATTGTTTACACTTGTGAATCAAGAAAGGAAGTTCTTGCTGTAACTGCTAGGCTCGTGGAATTTTTCATCGATAAGTCTCATGGGAGGTGCATCACAGGTTTCTAGCCTATATACCATCCTAGGGGTTTATTATGCCTCAAATCATCCATACAATCTCAAACTCATTCCACATACTGTAAATACTTATGTAATCTTACATCTACTCATCATTGATTCAAATATAACCTAAACATAAATACTTAGTCTATTAAAGAAGAACATAAAAACTCATCAATGATTATAAGAATATTATAAACAACATACAAAATCAAGAACTCCTTTAATTTTCATTCACACAAAACTCCAATGAATATAATTAATGTATTTTGAAAGCTACATATATGGTAGACATTAGTTGGACAACTTACCTAGATGAACAGACAACTATAAACTACAATGAAAAAGGATGAACGACACTCTTCAACACAAATAGGGCCTGTGAAAAAGAATATTAGCATTTTTCTCATGTTTTTCTAAAATTATTTAAATGGAGATTCATAAATGATTTGTAGTACAATTGTATTGTATATCTAATAAATTATCCTTTTCATAACCCTCCACCAATCATACTTTCTTCTTAGATGAAACAAAAAAAGACAATATCTATAATTTCATAAAATTGTCAAAATAACTTGCCTTAGTATTAGCACAGTACATGATAACTCATGCTTCTCTAATAACTCTACTATACTATGAAAACTATTTCTTTGGAATAAATTGTCCTTTCTTTATTTGTTCTCTTACTTGGTTTCCATTTTCACTACTTAAAATAATTTGAGTCTCTAATAACACTATGCACTAAGTCATAATGCATTTTATATATCATTTGTTCAGTGTATTTTTCTCCATGAATAATTTCAAATGATAAACATAAAACAAATCTTCTTATTTACTTTAGGTATTTACTAATCATTTGTTCAAATATATAACCGGCCAGTAGTAAAATTTTAAATTGAATGAACATGTTATATTCTAGTTTTAACATGTAAAAAACAAGGATATGGCCTTATTGTGTAAACAGAATGAGTTATGCTCATTTGAATATTTGATTGAGCATTATTTAAAGTTACATAATGCAAGATTATAACTTAATTTAGTTTCTTTTCCCTTTCTAGTTTGAAAATAACCACCACTATCTCATATATAAATCTCCTACTCTCTATATTAACCATTAGTAATTAATTATAATCAAAATATACCAAACAAAATAGTAAACATTTCTTTAAAAAAGAAAATATCTTGCCATAAATATAAAGAGTGACTCCACAAGTCCACATATTAAATGTTGTAAGCCTATTAGAAAGAGTTAAATCAAAGCCTCCCACCTTAGTTAAATAATTTTTGAATCAAAATAGGAATTTCTTCTTTATCGACTAAAAATGTTTTACACTAGAATGGGGGTATAACCAAATAATAAATGACAATTGAAAGCTACTACTCTTTGGAATGTTCTCTATCTATAAATCATTGGTTGTAGCTCTATCTAACTTCTTCATTATCTAATTCTCCTTCTACTTGTTTATCCATGTGTAAAAGTTTTCCCCCATCCTAACATTAGAAACATAGATTTAATTATGATAGTCTTTAAGTTTATTAATATGGTATCGTAAACTATATTGCCTTTAGCTTTTGTTATGTGAATAGTGCTATTAAAATCACCTATAATCATCCATGGCTTATACATGTTTGCACAAATATCCTTAAGATTGTTCCATAACACGGTCCTTTGAAAGCTATAATTAGAAAAATAAATATCTGAGATATGAAAACTTAAATTCGTATTTAAGGGTATGTTATGTATATTCAACTGAACTGAAATATGCTTCTACCATGTATGTATATTACGTAACTAATCTTCAACTTTCTTTAACTACTATTCTATTTATTACAATAAACTTACTAAAGAAGCTTTAGAATCAAGCAACCCACCTAAATTCCTCTATAACATTATTTTGGATGATCACTTCTCATGCTTTATACATTTAACTAACCTTTAAAGCACAGTTCAGACTAACGAAAGACAAGTATACAATATATAAGACCTACAATTATGCATTTTTAGAACCACGACGATGAGTGTTTTTGTGGCAAGAAAGATAATACCTGAAGCAGGAAGGCAACAGTGAGGACGTGCGATGGCCTTTGGCAGCGACAGAGATGAGGATGCTGGCACGACAAGGATGTTTGCATATTGAGGATGTATGGTGGCATGAAGAGGACACTAGTGGGACGAGAAGGAAGCACGGTCGAACGGCGAGGACAGAAGAGAAGAAAAAAATCAACTGCAATAGAAGAGGGGAAATTTTGGGGAGGGGGTTTGTTTTAGGTTAAATGAAAATGACGTTATTTGGTATAACACCAAACAACTTCATTTTCATTTTACTTTAAACTCTGAAGTCGAAGGAAACGACGATGTTTACCTCTAAAATTTACCAACGGAATTTACCGACAGAAATGTATTATGTCAATAAACCCAAAAATTATTTATTCCGTTAAACATTCTTGTCTTCTTTACCGACAGAAATTTTCTACCGTTGCTATATTCTGTCGAAAAATTTTCTAGGATAAATTCATTCCATATTCACCGACGAATATATTTTTTGTCGAAAAATGAAAATTTTCCTAACAATTTTACCTGCAGAACATGGTCTTTCGTCGATAATTTCTATGATCCGGTTTCCGTCAGTAATTTTCCATTACTAATTACTAATTTTCTTATAGTGTCAATTATGTGTTGATTCAAGATCTTTTAAGGGATTGACTACTCTTTCTCAAGACCTAATAAATTAACCCTAGTAGATTAACCCTAATTGATTACAAAATTCTAGATTTTGCAACCAGTCGATTCACAAAGTCTACCTAATGTTTTCAACTAGTTCTTAAGTGATCTATCGAATAATTGGGTCCTTACACAAGATCTCTCATCGTACAATTACCAATTTGATATTTGGGAGACTTATTATGTCACTAACTCTCATTAGCCAATCTAATCAGATTACTTTCGACACACTCTCTCAATTTATTATCAAAGTATTAGCATACGTAAACATCACAACACAAGATAATTTAATTGAAATCAACAACAAACAAGTCACAAAACAACTCAAGAACAAATCCAAATATGATAATTAGAGCATCTTAAATGTGAATAACATATTAAAATCCAAGTTACACAACAAGTTTAATTAAATAAACAAAGTAAAGAAAGAAAAAACTTGATTTGAACTCAAACTTGAAACCTGCAATTTCTGGATTGCTCTTTTTGCTCTCTCACTTTGAAAGGGTTTACCCACTTAATTTGGTTCCAAAAATAACCCCAAAATGTTAAAATTACAAAAAGAGTCGCGTGTTAAAAAAACTTAAATTTGTTGGAATAGTTGTCTGTGCTCTCTGTCACGAATGTGGCAAGACAAGCCATGATCGTGGCCTGCTTCCATTCTTCCAATTCTTCTCTTTTCTTCAATTTCCTATTTCCATACCCTCAAATACCTCTCAAAAAATAAAATTAAGATCCAAATCATGCTCAAAACCATATAAAAATTTAGAATATAAAAATTTATTATGCATGATGAAAGGACTATTTTATTGTCTTACTATTTGTTAGGGTGAGCTTATTAGATGTATTAGGATGGCCAAAATTTGCATCTTTTTAGTATTAAATGAAGAATCGAGAAAAGAAGTTTAATATTAGAACGAGAAAATATAGATGCTCAAGTTATGAATTAGGAATATATTAACTTAAGTGGGTAATTAATACTTAAGTCTTCATAATTGATTTAGATAACAGACTTGTCAAATAAGAAAGATTTATTTTATTATTTGAATTGATTTTAGAAGCCAATTGGTAATTTTAGCAAGATAATTATCCAATTAATTCCCCTTAGTCATGCATAGGAGATTAAATTAGTGAAGTTAATTCCTTAAGGGTTTCCTATGCCGATTTATCAAATCATTCTTGCTTCTAGTTAAATCAGTTTACTTTTTAGTTTAATTGCTTTATTTTGTTTAAAAAAATTCACGCAACAAATCAGGATAGAGTTTTTAGAATTGCATTTTTTTATTTTGATTCAAGTTTAATTTGAGTGAACCAATTTCACCTCCTGTATTGACAACCTTAAGTATTCAACTACAATTACCTCGTATACTTTTAAGTAGGATAGCCTAGGTCTTTTAGAACTTAATTTAGCACAAGAAGTTTTTGGTGTCATTTCCAGGGAGGTGTTTAGTGTTTAGATTTAAATTAATTTTGACTTTTTTAAACTTTTTATGTATAAATTTTTGTCATTTTATTTCATTGAATAGTTTTACCATTTTTTATTATTAATTAATTGTTGTCTTTATTTATTTATTTATTGCAAGGAAAAAGGTTGCTAGAAAGTGAACTTGTTCCCTTTATTGATAACGTGAATCGAATAAGAGGACCTTAAACGAACTTTGAAGACAATCTCGAGGAACCCAAGCCTAAAGATCAAGAGATGGGTCAAAGGCAGCTAGTAATGAAGGAGTAGGTTGGACCAGTAATTGGTACTACCACTTCATTCATACGTTTGGGAGAGGCAGCCAAAAACTATGAATTGAAAATCATCCCCTACAATATGCTTCCATCTTTCTATAGGGTTCCCAATGAAGACCTTCAAAAGTTCATTTGGAAATTCTATACCACTTTCCAGACATTTCCTTTTGATCGTTTAAATTAAGATCAACTTAGAATGAGATGCTTCTCATACACATTGAAAGATTGGACAAAGGCATAGTTAATGACCCTTCAATCTGATTCATTGACAATAAAGGAGGAGGTGTACAACAAATTCATGGGAGAATTCTATTCCCAATGATTGAGTGGGCAAGCTTTACAATTTCTTATCCTTAAATATACCGCAAGTTCATGGGTTGTGAGTATAATATATGAGGAGTCGATCCCTCAAAGAGTTGGTGAACTAATCGAATTTTAGGTTGTCTAAAACCTAAAAGATAATTAAAATGAAAAGAAAAAGTAAACAGAAAAGTAAATAAGTGACTATAGATTGATTGAAAATGAAATTGTAAAATTAATATAAAGAAATCGAAATTGAGCACCGCCAATGAACATTCAAAAATCACACAAGGAAGATTAGTCGATTATGAGAAGGGAGATTTATCCTATCGTCAAATGCTAATATGATTACTTTTGAGTAAATTTGGTATTGGTCTTAGACCTTCGGAGGGTGGATTACTCTCTCTCGGGTTATAATTATTAAACTCTAAATCATAAACCCTAATTGAATTATCGAATTGACAATCTCTCAATTAACAAAAATTCCACACATACAGTTAGGTCTTAAGCTTTCTAATAGACTCACGAGATCTCTTTTTGTATAAATTACTGATTTGATTATTTGCATGATCTATTAGATTGTTTAACTCTCATTACCCAATTTGATCATTTTGCTATCAGTTCACTATCTTGATTTGTTACCGAAGCATGCAAATACAACAAATAATCACAAAACCCAATGTATTAACATCAAAATAAATCACATTAACGTTGATTCAAGAACAATCCATCACTATCAAATCCATCTTATACATTTAAAAGAAAGAATAAAAATATGAAATGAAAATGTCATTTGGAAGGGGTCGAGATGGACCAGGAAGATAGCAGCAATAGCAACCCTTATTCTTTCCTCTGCCTGTCTTATCTTCTCTCCTCTTTTTCTCCTTCCTTTGATCTTTCTCAATGTAGCAAAATGGAGGATCCTTTTTAGGATTTCTTCTCTTCTCTTTTATAATCTTCTCTATTTATGGTAGAAACTAGGTTTTACTCAGGCCTAAAAGTTTGAAATATCCCATAAAAAGTTGAGTACAGAAGCTGGTCTGCCTTGATTTTCACACAAGCCATAATCGTGGCAAGATGAATTGGACTCTATCAAGATCGTGGCTTGATGAAAGGGTCTCTGTCATGATCTTGGCCTTTGGTCCTCTACCAAGCTTCCTCCAAATCTTCTCTGTTCTTTGATATCTGATCTCAAACACCAACAAACACATCAAGGCACATTAAAAGCACAAATCAAAGCTTAATAGGATGCTCTAACCCACATAAAAATCAAAATGCAAATATCTAACCAACTAACAAAACTCTAAACTAAACATGCACGAATCAATTAATTAACAACTAAAAACACACTAAAATGCCTATTAAAACATCATGTAACCTACAACTATCACTCATTAAAAGACCTACGAGTTGTGGATAAAGATAGCTACCTTTACTCAGATGGAGGGAAAGCCATTCCATGAGGCATGAGAAAGCTTCAAAATTTTACTAATACAATATCCACACCATCATTTTCCACTTCACATGCAAAATAAATTCTTTTATGATGGATTGACACAACCGTATCAGTACACGGTAGACAATGCAGCAAGAGGAGTTATGGGAGGGAAGACTACCGAAGAGACATGCGACATATTTGAAATGTTGGGGGCCAATTCTCGACAAAAGACTGTGATGGGGGAGAAGAGTTGGAGTTTATAAAGTGAACTTGAACTAAGAAATGGCTATGCAATTGGGTGAGTTAACAAAGCATGTCAAAAAGTTAACAATGAGACTACCCCAAAATGTTCCAAATCAAGAGGTATGTGACCATAAGTGTAGAGCTAATGTTTGTTTGTATTTTTTTGAATCTTTTGCAGGTGAGGAAGAAGAAGTGAACTTACTTAATGGCTTTCAACTGAGGGTGCAAAATGATCCATATTTGAACACCAACAACCCTAGTTGGAGAAACCACCCTAATTTATTTTGGAAGACCAACAATCCACCAGTGCAGCCTCAACCACAATATCAGAACTTTCAAAGGAAAATCAATTTCAAGGGCAATCTTAAAAAAAACTACTGAGAAAGCATTCTTTGGAGGAAAGTTTGAACATGTTCATTCAAGTAACCACTCATAATCAAGAAACAAGCAATAAAATATTTAACTCCTTAGAAATTTCTATAAAGAGGGTTGAGGATCAAGTAGGGCAACTTACTGCTCAAATGGAAAAAATCAAAAGGGAAGGTTGCCCAGTCAACTCAAACAAGCATAAGCAGTTACTATTCTGAGAAGTGGTAAGGTGATTGATAATTATATTGACATCCCTTTCAATATGTCTAATGCAGGTAATCAAGAGGAGGAGAGCATCATCAAGGAAAAAAATAAGCATAATAAGGTAAGCACTGGGCACAACTCTTCAAGTCACATTCAAAAAAGTGAAAAACTTGGGCATGCAACCAAAGGTAATAGAGGAAAAAGACTACTTAAGGTGACTAATCATTTTAAACCACCAATTCCATATCTAAGCCTCCTTGAAGATTCGAAACAAGATGAGAAGTTTTCTTACGAGCCAAATGAGAAGGTTATAATTTCAGAAGTGACAAGTGTAGTTCTTCAGCAGTAATTACCCCCCAAATTGAAAGGTATAGGGAGCTCTATAATGAGACTATTAATGGGTAATGGTGATGAGGATAAAGGTTGGTACTGCTGTTGCCCGCAACCAAATTAAAAAGAAACCAACCTTCGTCAACACAAATTAATGTAGTAGTGGAAAGTGGGTATCCCACAAGGAATTTTAACAGAAAAGATTGTATGAGTTCAAAACCAAAATCAAGTAACAAAGGGGAGTTTTCAATTCAAGTAAATTTAAAAATGTAGAAATAACAAAAATTAGAAATTTACAAAAGTAATTGGATCTAAAAACTTAATAGACTAACCTTGTTTTCGGGTCACCGATGTTATCACACTAAAATGGATCCTTGATATAAAATTTAGTTCATCATTAAACATTCATTAGGGGATGTTTTCTCTTAAGCGTAAATGATTAGAAACATGCATTCTAAGCATTTTTATTAATCAACAACCTAGATATGATCGTAAGTTCAATTGATTAATAGCATTAATAATTAAGAAAGCAATGAACAAGATAACACATGTAGGACATGCAATTAATCTAGCTAAGCGTCTTCTTAGAATTTCAAACTCTAACGTAAAGAAGGTAATCCTAATTGCTACTTGTGATTAATAAAACTGAACGTCATATTTTATTAATCTAGCT
>JAOQMS010043339.1:0-11981 GCA_027563885.1 Erythroxylum longipes
TGTGGACTCACCAACGCTGATCCTTGAGGTATTCAGGTTGAAAGGGATAAATGGACTAGTCGACTACCATCGTAGTAATCGACTTTTCTAAGAGCTGAGCTGAGCCCAAAAAAAGGGGAGTTTTGAGAAGACGCCCCAATAATGATAAGTCTTATGATTTTCTGAAGGTTAGACTCCAGAAACGGGGCCTAACAGTTGTGGTATCAGAGAAAGCAGGAGTTAGACTCCGAAAACGGGGTCTAACAGTTGTGGTATCAGGGCAAGCAGGAGTTAGGCTCCGAAAACGGGGTCTACCAAGAATGCTCTCTAAATTATTATTGATGAAAATTCTTCTCCACACAAAAGACTAAATTTAAATCATAAGAACCTAAGCCATATAGAGGTTAAACATGAATCAAATATGGAATTTATAACCCTAGGATGGAATTGGAAAACAAGAATGAACTGTCCCCTAATCAAATCTATTGATCATAACTGAAATTGTTTTGGATTGCTATAAGTTGCCTTGATAAGATCAGATTTAGTTCTTAGGTAAAGAACCAAGAATAAGCCCTCAATAATTATGTGAAAACCCTCAAAATTCCTATTATTGGTCTATTGAATAGAGTATACCCATATAAGCTTTTATTTAGCATTTTTAGAATCTTAAAAAGGATAGAATATCTCCCCTTATCCTTGACTAACTGATAAAAGCATAAATTGATTGGCAAAACATATATTTATTATTAAATATGATTCATAAATAAGAAAGTGAATCAATTAAAATTTGAAACAACTTAGGAATTAAAGGACTCATAAATAAATAAGAAAATAGCTAAACTAAGACACATTTTTATTAAACATTACTAAACAACCATAATATATCTAATATGTGAATTGACCTGGTGAACATGAGAATTTAAGCCTCCAAAGCCTGGTCCTCATGTTTAACATGTATTCACCTCTTTCTACATTGAAAAACATGATCAATCTTAGAAACACATTAAAGTCTTCACGAACAATCTCCTATTTAGCTTGAATTTCATAAAGGTGCCCTTGTAAACGTTGCTTCAGGAGTTTGGTCTTTGATTGTATCATTAGGCCTCCAGTTCCTCAAACTTGATCTCCATTATTCCCTCCCTCCTTTAAAGAATTTGTCCTTGAATCTCTATATCATATAAAGATAAATCAGCAACATTAAAAGTAGCACTCACATTACCATAACTACTTAGTAAGTCAAACTTATAGGCATTGTCGTTGATCTTCTCCAACACTTGGAAAGGTCCATCTCCTGGAGGCTATAATTTGATTTCCTTTGAGCAGCCACTCATGCAAATGAACCCAACCTCTCTTGGTTCAAATGCCTCTTGTTATGCCTTTGCATGTTTCTCATTCTTCGTCTCTATGTTGGCATCAACCTTAATATGTAAATCCCAAAAAAAAAATTCCATATGCTTACCATTTAAATTATCATGCTAATTAGTATGTAAAGGTAGGATATCCAAAGGTGTTAAAGGATTGGAGTCATACACAATTTCAAAAGGAGAATAGGAAGTAGCAGAACGAATAGAATGATTATATACAAACTCAATATGTAATTACTTCTCCTAATGTTCAGAATTCCTTTGAATGATAGCACATAACAAAGTAGTAAGTGTCCTAGAATGATTATATACAAACTCAATATGTAATTACTTCTCCTAATGTTCAAAATTCCTTTGAATGATAGCATATAACAAAGTAGTAAGTGTCCTAACTATTTCAGTTTGTCTAGTTTAAGGATGTATGTTAGTAGAAAACAAGAGTTTAATTCTAAGTTTATTTCATAAAGTAAGCCAAAAATGACTTAAGAATTTAACGTCTTGATCACTTACTAATTTTTCTAGGCAAACCATGCAAACATACTCTCTCTTTAAGGACCAAGTCAACAATATATTTTGCATCATTAATTTTAGAACAAGTAATGGAATTTGACAGTTCATTAAGCCTATCAACAACAGATATACTATACTTACCACCTTGAGACATGGTCAACTTAATACAAAGTCTACAGATATGAAACTCCAAGATTGATTAGGTATGGAAAAAGGTTTATACAGACGATACCAAATTCTGATTTGTTGAGTATTAATGACAGTCCAATCATAAGAATAATTAAGGAAACTCTAAAGAAGCTAATTGAAGGAATAAGGGCTAAAAGTGGAAGTTACTCTAAAGATTATGTCGATCCTTTAATTTAAGACTAGTTAACTTAATTTAGAAAATGAAGCAGTAAATTTAACTTAATTTAGAAAATGTAGTAGTAAAATTTTTTACTTAAAAAATGCAAGAATAAGCCATAGTGACAAGTTGACCAAAACTAAAATGTTATAGAGGGGGCACCTTCATCTTTCCAACAAATAAGAAATAGGTTATTTGGAGCTCTGTAACTCAAGTTAAAGCCCTCAAAATTTGATTATTTGACACAAATGCAAGAATGGCGAGACAACTTTGACTTGTTTTTCCTAGTTTAGTGGGATTTCTTACCAATTATGAGTTGCATTTGTTTTCCTTATTCTTTTGCATATCTTTTGGACTTATTTCCCTATTTCAATATGCAAGGCATCTATGAAATAATTTGAAACCAAATCATAACTGGCTTTTAGGGTTTATGTGTTCCTCTATATATTTTCCATGTTTCATGCTTATATGAGACAAAATTATCATCAGTAATATTTTAGAGATCATTCTATTTCTTGATTCATTACTGAACAAGAGAGATCATTCTATTTCTTGGTTTATTACTGAACTCTTTGAAATTTTTAAGTTTCAAATTGCGATGTTCATAATTAAGACTTACTACTCACCTTCTCTTCTTTATCCTTGATTGTGACGTCTACAACCTTTGTTATCAATTAGGTTCTTGTTTGATCATACAAACAACAAGTCTTTCATAAATCTGGTCTCGTAAGACAATCTTAAGGCAAAGTTATTAATTTTGTTTGCTGGGTCTTACTACTCTTATTTAGGTTTATGTCATATCAAAGTATGAGAGCTTCGTCTATAAGATCAAGTTTGCATATCCATTCTTTAATTTTCTTTACATATGTTATCATTATGTTTGTTTTCTTCTTCATTCTATTCTTTTCTTATAAAAAATTATATTTGTTTGATTGCTATCTAAAATTCAATTTCATGTTTATTATGTTAATTGCATCTAATATGAAGTAGTTTAAATAAGAAAGAAGAACTCAAATTAGTGTATAGTGTTAAAAGCAAATACAAAAAATGCTGCTTATATCTGATTTCCTTGTTTACCGCTTATATCTGATTTCCTTGTCTATCTACATTGTTATATAGTTTGAAACACCTTTATCTACACCTTTTTGTCTAATTCAAAAATTCTCTTTGTTCAAATCCGGACTCCCTTTCACTCTTCTCATCTAAATATTTGTTTTTCCTCTTCTTGTAATTATAAAAAAAATGTCTCTTTTTTTGATTATATCTTCTCTCTTTGCATTCCTTTCTTTCTATGGGATGATTTGTTTATTTTTTTGGGTGTTACAAGTTAAATTCTTGATTATTTTGATTAGTTCCATAAAGAATTAAAGAAACAGAACCAAGAGTTGAAAAAGGCAAGAGTGGTGAGATGAAAAGAGGTAAATGCCTTTTTTTAGTGAAACACGAGCGTGCTATCAATCCCAAGGGAAACATGTAAGGGAGTGTTTTTGAGGTAAATTAATATTATTTTTGCAGGTTTAAAACATGTCTCAAGGAAAGAATAAGGATCAGATTGAAGGCATTCAAGAAAAATTTTTATAACAAATTATACAAGAAAACTCTGCAACAAACATTCGAGAAACTTTCCATGAGTTATCGTATGTTTGACGATCAGTTTGAAAGACTGGAATCCAATGTCCATAAAGGGCAGCCTAAAGCATAATAATGAGCAAGGGAGCATGATGATGATTTTAGGGATGGCTTAGATGATGGAGAGCAAGCCTTAAATGCAAGTTTAGGCAGATTTGGGTGTAATAGTGGAGTTATGGTTGACAACCTAGGGAGTATAAAATTGAACTATTCCAAGGGAAAAATGATTCTGAAGCTTATTTAGAATGGGAAAAGAAGACAAATTTAGTTTTTGATTGCCATAACTACTTCAAAGAGAAAACGGGGAAGTTGATCATTATGGATTTTGCTGATTGTGCAATTATTTGGTGGGATCAGTTTGTATTAGCATTAGGTGTTATCGTGAGAGTCCTATGGACACATGAGAAGAGATGAAGCGTGTAATGAGAAGGTGATTTGTTCCTAGCTAAGTGCATAGGCACTTGTTCCATAAATTGCAAAGCCTTTCTTAAGGGAGTAGGAGTATGGAACATTACCATAAGGAGATGGAAATAGTCATGATTAGAGCCAATGAAAAGGAGAATATGGAAGCCACAACGATAGAGTTTCTAAATGGGCTGAATGGAAAAATTAGAGATGTGGTGGAGTTGTAACACATTGTGGAACTCGAAGACATGTTACATATGGCTATGAAAATGAAGCAACAACAAAAGAGGAAGAGTTCAAATAGGATAGAGCAAAATCCAGATCCCACTTTTTGGAAGACAAATTGGAGCAAAAAGGATGACAAGGCTATTACTAAGACTAAAATTGGTGTAACAAAGAACTCAAAAGAAGGGGGGCAACAATAAAACCCAAGGTAAATCTGAAATTTAACCAACTAGAACTCGTGGTATTAAATGTTTTAGGTGTTTGAGTACATGATATATTGCTTCTCAATGCCCAAATAAGATAACAATGCTGATTAAAAAATGGGTATCACAAGTTAAAGTGAAATAGATTTAGATAAAGGGTCTATCCCACCCTTTGAGGTTGTAAGTGATGTAGAGATTGCTGAAAATGGAGAGATGGTATGACAAGGCATGCTTTTTAGTGTCAAAGTGGAAGAAGAAGAGGTATAAAGAAACCATGTTTTTCATAATAAATATCAAATCAAAGATAATGTATGTAGTTTGATAATTGACGGGGGTGGTTGCAACAACATTGCTAGTGCTAATTTCTTGGATAAATTTTACTTACTTTTAAACATCCTAGATGTTATAAATTAAAATGGTTGAATGAACATGGAGAAGTTAAGGTGCATAAGCAAGTACTGGATTCTTTACTGGGCTTTATAAGGATGAAGTATTGTGTGCATATTGGGCACATCTTATTGGTGCGTCCATGGCAATAGAATATGAGTAGTTCATGATGAGTTTATAAATAGAAATTCTTTTATAATTAATGGAAAACCCATTACCCTATATCCTTACTCGTAAGTAGGTATATGAAGGTCTAGTAAGATTACAAAAGTAACAAAAAAGACCAAGAGAGTGAAAATAAAAGAGAGGCTACAAATTCAAAAGAAAAAAGAGAGAGAGACCAAAGGACCAAATGAAAGAGAGAAAAATAAAGAAAGTGCACAAAATGAAAAGAAAGATAGAAAAGTGAATTTATATTCAAAACTGAGTGATATTAAGAGAGCTTTTTTTCAAGGCAGCCTATGCACATACAAGGAAACTTATTTTAATGTTAATGATAAAAAAATATTCCTTGCCTAGTTTTTTGCTTTATTGTATGAGTTTCATGATTTATTTCGTAAAGAAGTGCTATTGGTTTGCTACTTGATGCACGCACGGAGGTGATTCAATGAAGGGTTGTCCAAAAATCCTCGAAAGTTAATGATGATGGTGTCAGCTTGATGGGTTTGTGGATGTTTGGAAGTTTCGGTAAGGAAGGACAAGGAAGAACAAAATTTGAAATTCAACAAAATAAGAGGATACACAAGGTTCAATCCTTATTAGACCTCACGAATACATGGTTCGAGCAACCTAAATGATCGGAACCAAAACCAAGAAGGTTGAATCAAACAAACACGCCACAATTTGGGAAAAATTGATAAGTGAATTACTGATTCATGTTGGAGCAAGAACAAGAGGAATAAACCTCACTATGGCTGACGACTCAATCAAAAGATAATAGTTCATCCTATAGTAACCCTAATGAACCTATTTATACCTAGGTTTAATAATAAGTACTTGAGCTTTAACATGGGTTAGCTCAAAACAAAAAAGATATCTTAACTTAAAATAATTAAAAGGTCTAATGTATGGGCTTAATAGTCCAAGTCTTCAAGTTCCAATGGTATCCGGTCCAAGAATTTGAGTTAGATTGATCAATTTGGGCTAGGATCCATAAAACTCTCCTTCCATAGGCTTGGACTGTTCCATCCTCTCCAAAAGATAGCCTACATGCGCATGGAGAGCCTCCTTAAGTCTCTTGGCCCTAGCTCTGGTCATGGGCCCAACTGGCATAGCTAGCTCTCCTCCCTTGCCTCTGTCATTCATGCAAACTCCGTAGCAATCCGTGCTCCTGCTCACATCAACTTCTCCCTCCTTAAGAAAATTCATCCTCAAATCTGAATCCATATCAAAAGGAGATAAGTCAACAACATTGAAGGTAGCAGACACATCATACTTACCTGGCAAGTCTATCTTGTAAGCGTTGTCATTGATTTTCTCCACAACTTGGAAAAGACGATCACCCCGTGGGGCCAGCTTAGATTTCCTATGAGTAGGAAAACGCTCCTTCCTAAGGTGCACCCAAATCCAATCTCTAGGTTCGAAAGTTACCAACTTCCGTCCTTTATTGGCTTGACGGGCATAGACCTTGTTTCTTTCCTCAATGTGTTGTTATGATTTCTTTTGAATCTCCTTCACTATTTTGGCCTTCCTCTTCCCATCTATATTAGACAACTCATGCAGAGGTAAAGGAACCAAATCCAAAACAGTCAAAGGATTAAACCACCCATAAACAATCTCAAAAGGCGACAACCCTATGGTAGAATGCACATATCTATTATATTCAAACTCAATGAATGAAAAGCAATCATCCCAATTTTTCAAATTTCTCCCTACAATAGTACGCAACAAAGTCCCCAAGGTTCTATTCACAACCTCAATTTGTCCTTCAGTTTGTGGGTGGAAAGTAGTATAATATAACAGTTTAGTTCCCAACTTCCCCCACAATACATGCCAAAAATGACTCAAAAACTTAGCAACTCTATCCGAAACAATAGACCTAGTAATACTATGCAATCGGACAACATCTTTAAAGAACAAATCAGCAACATGCACGGCATCACCAGTCTTACGGCATGCAATGAAATGCGCCATTTTACTAAATCTATCCACAACAACAAAGATGCTATCAAACCCCCTCTTTGTTTTAGGTAAACCCAAAACAAAGTCCATAGATATATCCATCCAAGGATCAGTACGTAAAGGCAAAGGGGTATACAATCCATGAGGTTTAGAAGTGGATTTGGCTTGTCTACAAGTAATGCATCGGTTACACACACACTCCGCATCCTTGAACATACATGGCCAATGAAAATTTCATGCAAGATGTCTAATGTCTTGGCAACCCCAAAATGCCCCTTTAACCCACCACTATGGGCCTCATTCACAAACAACTCACACAAAGAACAATTAGGTACGCACAATTGATTTCCATGATATAAATAATCATCAGACTTAAAGTACTTGCGAAATGCACCATGTTCACATGTGGCATACACACTAGCAAAATCCACATTAGTGGCATAAAATTGTGTAATTTATTTAAATCCCAACAACTTAGAGCTAAGAGTAGAGATTAAGGAATACATCCTAGATAAGGCGTCAGCCACTACATTTTCGTTCCCTTGCTTGTAATGCAGCACGTATGGAAAGGTCTCCAAAAACTCCATCTAAGTCACATGTCTCTTACTTAACTTACCTTGGCTCTTCAAATGCTTAAGCGACTCGTGATCTATCCAAACGACAAACTCCTTTGGTTGAAGGTAGTGCTGCCACACCTCCAATGCTTTTACCACGACATAGAGTTCCTTGTCATAGGTCGGATAGTTGAGTTGGGCGCCACTCAACTTTTCACTAAAGTATGCAATTGGTTTTCCTTCTTGTAACAACACAGCACCTATATCAATCCCAGAAGCATCACATTCAAATTCAAACATTTTATCAAAATTAGGCAAACAAAGAATAGGAGTAGAACACAATTTTTCCTTTAACAATATGCATGTTCTTGCTCCTTCCCCCATGTAAAACCTCTCTCTTCATTGATTACCTTAGTCAAAGGTGCAGCAATGATAGAGAAATCCTTCACAAATGTCCTATAGAAACTAGCAAGTCCATGAAAACTCCTCACCTCGGTCACACTCTTAGGCGTCGGCCATTCTTGAATAGCCTTCACCTTCTCTCTATCCACTTCAACTCCCTTCAACCTAACCACAAATCCTAAGAAATTCAACTTATCAATGCAAACCGTACACTTCTTAAGATTCGCATACAACTTCTCCTTTCTCAACACATCAAGAACATAACTTACATGCATGACATGCTCATCCAATGTAGTTCTATACATAAGAATATCATCAAAGTAAACAACTACAAATCTGCCTAGAAATTCACACAAAACATGATTCATCAATCTCATAAAAGTGCTAGGTGCGTTAGTTAAGCCAAAAGGCATTACTAACCACTCATATAGCTCATACTTAGTTTTAAAAGCAATTTTCCATTCATCCCCAAGTTGCATTTGAATTTGATGAGAACCACTTTTCAAATCAATTTTTGTGACATGCATGCACCATGCAATTCATCCAACATGTCATGTAACCTAGGAATGGGATGTCTATACTTTACAGTGATTTTGTTCATAGCTTTGCAATCCACGCACATCCTCCACGTTCCATCCTTCTTTGGCACCAACAAGACAGGAACAACACACAAATTCAAGCTTTTCCTCACATGACCCTTCTCCAATAGCTCATTCACTTGCCTTTGAATCTCCTTTGTTTCCTCAGGATTGCTCCTATAGGCTGGTCAGTTTGGCATTTGAGCTCTGGGCACAAAGTCAATTTGATGCTTAATACCCCGTAAGGGTGGTAGCCCTTTAAGTATCTCCTCAGGGAAGACATCTCCATATTCCTGCAAAAGAGACTTAAAAAACACTTCACAAATTTTGATTAGTGTTAGTTTTTTCCATAAAACACTCCCTATATCTAACCACTATAAGTGCTCTTTTGTCTCCACATGCTCTCCTCAAATACTTTTCCTTTGCAAACAAGTTCACCTTCTTAAATTTTCTCACTCTTTTTTTCTCTCTCTGCACTTTTCTTTCCTGCATATCCACTTTCTTTTCCTCACTCGTGCAGTCACTCCCCATTGGGCCAATCTTATTTTTCTTTTGGGCCTCTTTTTCCTCTTTTTTTTGAACCTCACCACCCGAACCCTTCTCACTTTTCATTGCTTTGACTTGGTCCATGTAGATCTCATTGGGTGACAATGGCACCAAGATGAAATTTCTACCCTTAAATTTAAAGGAGTATCTACTGGTGTACCCATCATGCTCTACAAGCCTATCAAATTGTCATGGTATCCCTAACAATAAATGACCTGCCTGCATAGGTACCACATCACAAATCACCTCATCCTCATATTTTCCCACTGAAAATGACACTAACACCTACTTTGTCACTTTCACATCGCCACTGTCATTATGCCATTGTAACTTGTATGGCTCAGGATGTTTCCTACATGTTAACCCCAATTTAGTTACCATAGTCATACTAGCGACATTTACACAACTACCCCCATCTATGATCAAATTACAAACTTTTCCTCCCACTAGAGACCTCGAATGAGATAAGTTTTCCCTCTGATCTAAAGCCTCTTCCTTTACCCGAGCACTCAAAACCCTCCTAACAATAAGTGCTTCTCCTATGGTAGCCCTCTCTATGCAATCATCATCACTATCATTTTCATCACTTGGCAAGGGATCACATTCACTATCATCCTCAGACTCAACTATCCCATTATCCCTCATGTACATGACTTTCTTATTAGGACATTGGGATGCAATATGACCCAAACCCAAACATTTATAACATTTAACACTAGAATGTTTACTAGAAGATGCTTGGGAGTTAGGTGTACCTTTTGTTTCAGCCCCTAGATTCGGCCTTTTTGGAGTCTCCTTAAAGTCGACAACCTCGTCCTTTAGTCTTTCCTCCCTTTTGGCCCATTTTGAGTTCCAATTATGGCTAGAACTCATTTCACCCTTTTTTGTCACTCTAGCATTGAGTTACCTCTCCACTTTCATGGCCATGTTCACCATGTCTTCAATATCTACATAGTGTTGCAACTCCACCACATTGGCTTTCTCCCAGTTTAACTCACTTAAGAAACATGCCATAGTAGCCTCTGAGTCCTCCTCAATATTAGCTCGGATCATGGCTATCTCCATCTCCTTGTTGTGGTAGTCCTCCACTGACTTAGACCCTTGTGTGAGTCCTTTGAGCTTTTGATGCATCTTTCGATAATAATATGAAGGAACAAATTGCTTCCTCATGCACGCCGTCATTGTTGCCCAAGTAGTGATGGGGTACTCTCCATTCCTCCTTCAAGACGTCACCAACTGATCCCTCCATCTTAATGCATAGTTAGTGAACTCAATAATAGCAAGCTTTACCTTTTTCTCCTCCGAGAAGTTGTGGCACTCAAAATCAAGTCCACTTTTCGCTCCCACTCCAAATAAGCCTTAGCATCATTCTTACCCTTGAAGGATGGAATTTGTATCTTGATGGATTTGAGGTCTCCACCTTGCCTGTTAAGCGATTCTCCTCTCCTAGCCCTCCTAGGCATGCGTTCCCCATACTCCTCCTCCTCCTCATCAAATTCATCTTCCTCAACCTCATACCGTGGTGGTGGCGGTCGACAAAAAGGAGGTGCTTGCTGTCAAAATGCGGCACACCTAGCTAGAGCTTCCCCACGTCCTTCACGTCTGAGCTCTGCAACCTACTGACCTTGCCTCTCCATTGTCTCCCTCATTTTGGTAAAGGTCAGATTGAGCCTCTCGAACTGCTGTTGAATGGCGCTCAAGGTGAAAAGCATTCACCTCTCCAATTCGGCTCTCATCATGTTCTCCTCCTTCCTGAGACATTGTATAGACTAATTTCTTCCTGCAAAACAAATGTTAGCTATAAACAGCCTCACAACACTCCTCGCGTGTTTCACTCAAGTCAAAGTCACTCCTCTCGTGTTTGACAAGTTACAACTTTTGCCCTCAATTGCACTCACACACTCTTGCCTCTTACCACTCAAATTAGTCTGAAATTCAAGTCATAAGTCAGAATAAAGTTTCTAACTATCAATAATCCCAAAGAAGTGGAGTATATGTTCAAACAAATTGTAATATGAATCTAACAATTATGCCACTAGGTGCCCAAGTATAGATCATAACAAGTAAGCAATTCATACAAGATAATTAACAAGGAAAGGTTTTCAATTCGAACTAAAGTATAATCCAACTCAAAGATCAAGCAATGTAATTGAACAATTCGATCAATAGGTTTTTTCAGGTTTTTTTGGGACTTTTTCCAAATTTTTTGGATTTTTGGCCTTTTTTATTTTTCTAAATTTTTTCAGATTTTTTTTCAAGTTGATGGGTCAAATATGAATAAAAGATAAAACAAGGAAAATAAGAAACCCTAGGCTGAAATTTTCACACCTTAGGTTTGGTTGAAGCCGATGGGTTTGAAGGAATAAAATTAAATGAAGGTGACGAACAAACCCTAATTTTGCTTTGAAGTAAATAAGAATTTACCTCACACCAAGGCTCAGATAACAATTGACACCCACACGGAGGTGATTCGATGAAGGGCTATCCAAAATCCTTGGAAGTTAATGATGATGGCATCAGCTTGATGGGTTTGTGGATGTTTGGAAGTTTCGACAAGGAAAGACAAAGTGGTACGGCAACAACTTAGAGTCAATGTCTAGATCACCTCCGTTTCAATGATTGTTCCCAATACCTAAATTCAATCAATCTAACACCACCCTTCACCCCCAAAACAGCAAGGAATTGGTAACAAAGAGTACAAAGATTGCAAGAATTGAATTAACGTCACAAGT
>JAOQMS010043340.1:0-11981 GCA_027563885.1 Erythroxylum longipes
TCATTTGGAGGTCAGATAACAAAGTTAAGACCGAAAGAATCAAACAAAGGTTTTATCCTCAAACATATTGAACTTAATTCAGGACAAATGTCATAACTCTTTTTACAGATGTCAAATCAAAGTGTTCTTTAAATTATCTGAAAGACGGCTTCAATATCTACAACTTTCATGAAGACCTCAAAGACAAATTCAATCGTCTGAAGGGTCAAAAATGGACTAGACGATAGGATTAGACGAAACCAATCAAAAGCAGACGAAACAAAAGATAGACGAAGTAATGCAGAAGAAGCGAAAACAGATGAAGCGATATAGACAAAGCAAAGCAAACGAAGCAATACAGACGAAGCAAAGCATACGAAACAAAATATAGACGAAGTAAGAAGCAGATGAAGCGAAAGACAGATGAAGCAAAAGGCAGACGAAACGAAAATCTTAAGACGAAACAAAATACAGACGAAGCAAAAGACAGACGGAACCTGAGTCAACTTAAAACGAAGCAAAGTCAACTTAAGACGATGTAACGCTTAAGACCCTATGATGTCATCACAGACGAAGTGACATCATCACAGACGAAGTGAAAAAGCAGAAGAAACAAAAGACAGACGAAGTGAAAAAGCAGAAGAAACAAAAGACAGATGAAGTAAGAAGCAGATGAAACAAAAGACAGACAAAGTACAAAAGCAGATGAAACAAAAGACAGATGAAGTGAAAAAGCAGATGAAGAAAAAGATAGATGGAACCCGAGTCAACTTAAGACGATGTAACGCTTAAGACAGAGCAGGTCAACTTAAGACAAAGTGAAGTTAACTTAAGACGATGCAACGCTTAAGTTCCTATGACGTCATCACAGACGAAGTGACATCATCATAGACGAAGTGAAAAAATAGATGAAGCAAAAAGTAGACGAATTCAGATGGTCAACTTAAGACGAAGCAAAGTCAACTTAAGACGATGCAACTATTAAGACGATATGACGTCATCACAGATGATTCATCTTTACAAACGATACATTTTTACCAGAAGATGCATCTTTACAAACGATGCATCCTTACAGACGAAATGACGTCATCACAGATGAAGTGACGTCATCACAGATGATACATTTTTATACTCCTAAGCATTTCCCTTTCTAAGGACCATAACTTTCAATCCAGAGGTCCAAAAATTACATACTATATAACGTTGGAAAGCTAGAAAATAAACTACAACTTTCCAGATCAACTACCGATTTTTATTTCCAAATCTTTCATTAACACAACTTATACCAAGATCATCTTTTCTACTTCATTTACTCCCCATCCTCAACTCAATATCATCTAAAAGATATTATAGTCCATGATTAATCATGAACACCAATACAGAACATATATATATATATACGTGTTCTTCATCACTTTCACCCTAATTTTTCCCATTTCATAGTCTCTCACTACTAAAAACACCAAAGCAAAACATGAATCTATCCACACTTCTCATGTACTACTCAGAAATTTTCTAAGAAAAAATTTCGGGTCCTACATATATAGCTGTGTAAACATTCGAAAGATATTTTTGGATTTACACGATTGGATACACGACCATGTATTTAGTTGTGTATCTTTAGGAGGTTAACATTTTTTTTGACTTATATGGTTTGATACACGGTCATGTGTGAAACTGTCATATGCCTAGAAACCTAATTTTTCATATAAATAGAACATTTTGATGACAAATGAGAGGAGAATTAATTTTGGACTTTATTAAGGGTAGAAACTTACTCTTTCAAGACACCTATGGAGGGTTAAGCTTCCCTAATTTGGTTCAAAGGTGAAATCGACACTAAGGAGCGCTTCTTGGCATATTGTCTTTGTGTATCGTTGTTCTTCCCCTTTTTAAGGATTGTTTATGTTATTTTGTGCTTATTGAATTGGTTATTATATAAGAACAGTTAAATGCTCTATTTTATTGTTTTTTATGTAAACCTATTGCTAGAATCTTAAATACGATGCGTAATCATTATGTTTGCATTTATTTATAGCAGCTAATAACTGAATCATTAGAGATAATGTAATATAGACTAAATAACTCAAAATTTTATGGTTATTACGTATATTGATATGTTTTCCTAATCGTAATGCAGATGTCTAAAAAATCTAGATAGCTTGTTCTATGTTGTTTAATAGTTAGGTTTAATTAAAGAGTTTGTTTTGATTAATAGCAATTTAAAGGAATACTAGGATCAACAGAGCTTTTTGTTAATTCACAATCAATAATTCTATGAGAGGTGTGAAAATGATAATGCGATGACATATGTTTGTTTATGTTTAGGTTAAGATTGATCTGAGAACTAGATTCTAACACATTTAGCATTTTCATCACTTTTGACTGTTTTCTATTATTTGCTTTCAAAAGTTCAATTTTCTTTTTTTTCAAAATTTCATTAACCCAAACCCCCTTCATACATATAAATAAAATTTGGAAAGGTGAATTAATTTAATCTCTATGGGATCGACCTAGACTGATCACTCGCTATAGTGTTAAGTTTAGTTATTTTGTGTAATTTTACAACAAGCTACCAGGAGGATATAGAAGTACCTCTAGTCCTTAGTCGACCCTTTTTGGTGTCTTTTATGTCAATAATAGATGTTGACGACGGCAATTTAACTTTAAGGATAGGGGATGAAGATGTCTTTTTTAGGATTTCTAATGTCATTAATCATTCTCTTAAATTTATGAATATAATTGCACCTAATGAGTCTTGTCATGATATTTTATAGGATTCTACATTTAAAGGTCCCCAAAAACCTTTACAAATTCAAGGTAACAAACTAAAGTAGAAACGTAACATGAAGCAACAAAATGTAGCCTATTTTTAGGTCATGGAACCCATAGTAAGGATATAAAAACATAATTTATACAAGCCACTTTAAGATTAAAAGGTATGTCAAGCTAACAATGTTAAATAAGCGCTATATAGGAGGCAACCCATTAATTATTTTAGTTTTATTTCAAATTCCATGTTAGGATTTAGTTAAGCTTTTGATTTTGATGTGTTTTTAGATAGAAAAAATTGAGCATCTAATGAGATTGTGCATAGTTAGTACATTAGGTATGCGTGTTAATGCGTTATGATGCTAAATTGCAAAATTTTTAAGTTTGATCACTTAATTTTGAAGTTACACACATTTATAGAGAGCTACACATTCTCTAGAAATGCGGGTGTAAACTTACAAGGTTACATGCACACTTGTGTAACTAGTCGTGTAAGTATTCGAAAAGCTACAATTTAGTGACCAACACAATCATCAACACAATTGTGTAGCAAATCGTGTACGTTCACAATACACCTTAAAATGCTTTAACTCCTCCATTCTCTCATTTTTCTTTCTTCCTCTCTCACTCACCACCCTTGCTCCAGTTCAATTGTTTTTTATTTTTCTCCTAAATTAACTACAACTAAGAAAGTTTTCTTATTGTTTTCACTTGTTTTTCAAGTTTAATTGGGTATTTAAGATTATTTAGGGAATTTTTGCTCAAAATGTTAGAATTGGGAATTTGGGTTTTGTGTAAATTTGCGTGATTTTATGTTTAATTGTGCCTTAATAGTTGATTATTATCATTGGCCAATTGATTTTATGATTTATTGTGTTTAATTGCATGTGACGGGTGAAAATTCAACCTGAATTCCAAAATTGTGCAATTATTGCTCACTAAGTGTTTAATTGCGATATTTTTGCGTGAAATTAGGTTAATTAGTTTTTTAATGTTAATCAACATTAGGTTTGGGTTTAATTTCATGCTAATTTTGCTTTTTTGTATAAATTTAATGTTTATTTTTGTTAGTTTTGCATAATTGTGATATTAGGGTTTTTAATTTCAAATTTAGGGTTAAATTTGTAATTAAACAATTAAATTAAATTAAATTATTAATTTTAATATTTTAATATTAGAATTGTGATTAATTAGATTTTTAGTTTATTTTCTTAATATTTTATTTTATTTTTAATTTTATTTATTTACCAATTGTGTTAATTTGGGTTTGATTTATTTATATGTTCTAGTTTTCATTATTATTTTGTTTCTACATTTAATTAACTAGTAATACATTTTAAGTGTGGGGAAAAGAGTATTTATTTTTACGGTATCAACAAATTTCTCACACTGATTTTATGTTTTAGGCACCGTGATAAGACCCCGATGGGAGAAACAAGTTCAACACAAGTGATAGCAAAGAGAGGGGTCGTCTAGGGACTCGAGAAGTGTCGCATGATGTAAACACCCAAGTGACCTTTTGATGCTGCTCTTCAATGTAGCAGCGTATAAAGAACAATATCAACACTTAAAGGACAAGAAGTTTGTTATGGAACACCACATCAACTTGGAGTTGGACTAGTGCAAAAAGTTCAAGAGTTCGTTAGTATCGCTGCCTAGCCCAGATTCTTTAAACTCGTGGAACCCTCTTACTTGGAGTTAACTTTATAGGTGCTCTCCACTTCTTTGTAGAGAAGGGATGCCATAATTGGGATAGGCCAAATACCATTTATTTTTGACTGTTCAGGGAGATGATCCAAATAAGCTATTCAAACTTCTTGGTCACCATGAGCCTTTACAATGAAGACTTTGTCAGAATGTGGGAGTACTTGGACTTGAGGATAGATTACCTACATAGGATATCCTATCGGTAATTTTGGAACACCATTAGCAAAGATGATGATTACGACCCTAACAGATCTAAGGCTTTGTCATTATAACATCAGCGCTTCGGTACTTACATAGAGTTTTGAGCCACACCTTAAGCAACTGAGGGGTACCCATAGAGTAGTGGGGAACATAGATGTGTAATATTTATAGAGCGTGAACGAGAGGAAATCGATTCATTTAAGTCATCCCCTTTCCCAATTTATTTGGCATCAGATGAAGGAAAAGAAAGTTGACACAATTTGTTTCAGACCTTATATGACCAGACTAGCGTGACGGATGGGGATATTCGATCGATTACTATCGATGTAATAGATCGACACCATGGTAACACCAAACTTGGATATAATGAAACATATGCACATGGTTAGCTGACATCGAGGACTTATAGGAGATATATATAGAATTGTTAGGGAGCCTAACGAGTTAGCAATAAAAGGTGGAGTTAGAGGGGAGCCACCTGAGAAGGAGTAGTCACCACAACCACAGTCACTGCCATCTATGACGGGAGGTGTAGTACCAGAGGAGGATAGTCTGAGAGCATATAGGGAGAGGATACCACATCCAGACCAGTTGAAGATAACTCAGTTGGAAAGATGGATGGCTCATATTTTGGGAACTCAAAATACTCTCTGATTACATCAAACAAAATTTATGGAGCAGGTAGAATAGCTCTAGACCTCTATTGAGTGGCTAGGAAGGCTCAAGACCAAAAGCGGATTGATGGGAGAGCTAATGTTGTCAATGGCAAACCAACAGGGCATTGATTTCTAGCCTCCACCATTTGATGAGGGTACTTCTTCAGTGGCTCCTCCAACTTCTCAAGATCATCAACCTGAAAACTCCCTTTTATTCGACTAGCTTGGCTCACATCATGAGGGAGATGCTTAAATTTTGTTTCGTCTTTCTTTTCCTTCATTAATTGGTATAGTTCTTATTTTCTTTCCTTTTTCGTTTTGTTTTATCTAACATTATAGTTAATGATATTTCCTGTTTCTTAATTATTTGTGTTATTTTTATTTCTTTTTATCCCTTATTCTTTATATTTTGCAAGGATGTTAGTGTCTAATATTAGATGGACAATCCCAAAATCATGAAAATTAGAATTAGAAAATCATATTACTCAAGGAAGTACCAACTCTACTTTCTTACTTATTATATATGCTTATATTGTGTATATTAGGGACAATATACAATTTCAAGTGTGGGGAAGGGGTTACTAATTTTTTCAAGTTTATTATAATCATAGTTATTAAATTTTATTAATTGATATTATGAATTAGTTAAAATCTATCCATCAATTCTTTATTTCATTATAAGTCATACTGATTTTAATTGGTATGCAAAATGATAATAGTTAGAACAAAATTGTTTTTATAAGTCATATTGTTAGTAATCGTTGAGATAGTCAAGTTGAATGATAATTCAAATTATTTACACACATATAATCATTTTTTGTGATATTTTGAGCTTAAAAGCAAAATATTTTAAAAATTAAGTTCTTTTTGATTCTTTCATATATGTTATCATGCAAGTTGAACAGTTCTAGAACTTGTTTTTATCATACATATTAAGATAATATTTTGTTAAATTGGAAGTAATGAAGTGATAAAGGCACTTAGATTCAACAGTTGTGTATGCCTATTTCTTTGATAATTACCTTACCATATTTTATCTTTTGGAATACTAAAGTAGAGCCTTAGCCTTTTTGATTGATTATAATCCACTTATTAACCTTTATCCTATTTTTCTTTGAAGCCTTTTTATTGTTTTGAACCTTGAAGTTTTTTTTACATTAGTTGATTGTTTGAAACTTAAAATTTTGAAAGGTCTAATATTTCTTTAACTGTGTTACATAATGAATGCTCGAAAATATATATATATATATATATATATATATAGTACCAATAGATTTATAATTAAAGGGTTTGTATATTGTGAACATGTTTATTGTAATGTTTTTCTTTGTAAAATTCCTTCAAATTTATAAAAATTTTATTACTCCAATCATACCTTAAGCACCATTACAACTTTACAAAGATATTTTGATTTTTGTTTCTAGTTCATGTATAAGTGGTGGAGATGTGATAATATTACAAGCCTATGTTAAGAATTATACTATGCATTGATTTGAGAGTTTGATACTTTTCATCCTAAAAACTTGAGTGCATTAAGTGAAATCTTGGTGATGATGTAAAGATTCATGCTTTTGATTTCAATAACACTATTGATATGATTATTATTAATATCAGTTTATGAAGTTAGTTTTAGAATAACTTGATTCTACTTGTATGATAATTTGATTAATATGACAGGAAGACTTAGAGTATGAATGGATAGTTTGGATTAATAAAGGATGGATATTACAAAGTTGATAATCCTTATTATGATTTGCTTGAGGACGAGTAAAAGCTTAAGTGTGGGGATGTTTCATAAATGCATATTTTACTATAATTATACAACCATATTTAACATGTTTTGCTTGTTGTTTCATAGTTTTGTTATATATTTAGTACTTAATTCACTCTAAGTGCATTTATAGGTTATATTTGTCTTCTCATAGAAGAATTCGGATGAAAATATGGAATAAGACAAAGATTTGAAGCAAATAAGGACCTACACACTAGTGTAAGTCTCTGTAAACGTATAAAGATTAAAGAAATTGAGTTCTGGTGGTGTGGAGTTACATGCCCTTGTACCTACGCCCATGTATAAAGATGGTGTAGGTCTTTATAAATGTATGAAGATTGAAGAAATTGAGTTCTGGTGGTGTGGAGTTACATGCTTGTGTATCTTGGGATACATGACTGTATATGTTACCCGTGTAAGTCTCTGTGCCTGTGTAAAATTGTGAATTTAGGTGCTTTTGAATGCACATGTTCTCTCATATGCTAGTGTAAGTGACCATGTATATAACAGAAACCCTAAAATTTACCATAAAAGGACATGAGTAAAGGCAATTTAAAGAGAGCCGACTTTTACAGCAGATTTGAGATGTAAGACACATAGAGAAGTGATGATTTTGATCAAGGGATATGGAAAATATAAAGAATACATGAAAAGATCCAGTAGATTACAACATCAAACCTCAAATTGCAAGAAGATTAAATAAAAGAAAAAAAGAAGATTTAGAATTATGATTCCTTTCTTTTTTATTAGTTTTTCTTCTTATTTATCTTTGATTTCGCTCTCTATGATTAGTAACTAGTGTCTAGGTGTGATGAACCCTAATTTTGGATAACAATATGTTTTAATCTTTTATTTAAAGTTATTATATTGATTAATTGTTGAGATTTAATTATATTTTCTACTCTTATTCTAATATATCTGGAATATTAGTGCATGATTTGATTTCATACGATTGAGATTGAGAAATGCTCTTATATGAATAGATCTACCATAATTGAAAGGAGTTGCATGAAAAACTAGAGATAGGCTAAGATAAATCCTCTAAATTAAGGTCAAACCTAGTAGCATCAGTCCTTTTGACTAGAAAGATTTTTGTTAATCAATTGATGGACTAGTTGTAATAGTCTTGATAAAGTTATTAACATAGATAGGAATTTTCACGATCTAATAATCAATAATATAATTACATAATAAAAGGTTAATAATATCTAAAGAATCTTAGGGAATTCATAACCTAGACACTACTATTTAATATTAATTTTCTTTACATTTTACTTGTCTTAAGTTCATAATTGTCTAGTCTTGATCTAGTTTATTTGTTTAGTTTTATTTTTAATTAAAATAAAAATATAATTTTTAGGCTAGATAATAGAACAGAGTTAACTACTAATGATTATGGTGTTTATAGGAATGACCCGTACTTGCCTGTGCTAGCTATATCTATGTCATACACTTGTGGTAATTTAATTATTGGTATACAAATAACCAATCATGTTCATTTTTTAAGAGAATAACAAATATATTAAAAAGAGGGAAAATGTTCAAATATAACAAAGAAAGAGGCTAAAGAGGCACTCAAAAAAATATGTACAAACAAAAGAAAAAGGTGCCACAGGAGATCCTCAACAATACAAAAATTATAAAATTTATATTATATTTATGTATTATCCATAAATTATTCCTCATAATATTTTTATTAAGATTGGAAACTAATATGCCTTAAAAAAACACTAATACATGTTATATTTCTTCTATCTAAAGGAAGTAATTGATATCATAACTTAAAATTTAAATATATTTAAACAGATATGTAGGTATTTGTTAGAGAACAAGTTTACTAAACTGAACCCCATATGAGAATTTCATTTGGAACATTACTTATGACCTACTCTTGTTAAGGTAACTGAATCGGTAGTCATTGATTATAGCGTGAACTATATAGATTTAAATGACTAATCAATATAGGATTAATTACCCTAAAGTAATTAGGAAAAATATTCTGTTATTATTGATTAGTAATAAATATTTAGTTAAGGTGGAATGACATTTTAAAAATAGTTTTCAAATGTCATTAATAGAATCAAATACTTTTTTAGACCCTACATCTTAACAGAATTTCTACTGGGATGTTGTTATTATAGAATCAAACACTAATGGTGAAAGACTAATTTGATTGGATTCAAATAGAGTAGACATTAATTTCATACTCTTTATGTAATCAGAGCATTGTATGATGAAAAATTGAATTATACAAAAAAATCATACACAAAAAAGGTTAGCCAAAACTACTTTCACATTCCTATTATTTAGGTCATTATGATGTATTACTATACGCCAATCTCGATCTACAGATATAAATTATTTAATTATAGAAATAAAGGAAAATTGAAAGAGTTTAATTTATCTAATCCTAATTATGATTTATAGTTACAATTTACATCCATTACCAACATATTTAAGAACCTAACAGATTTCCCTCCAAGAGGTTGATAAAAGAAAAGGGTAATTTAATCAATTTATACTTATTTATAAGGTTTGAAAAATTTTGAAGGTTAAATAAGAGATCTTAATAAATAAGGACTAATATGAGATATTAGATCTTATTTTGGTTCAATTGGTACTATAATTCTAATCAATATTAATATTAATTAAAATTTTATTTTAATTAAATTATTAAAACGTTCAAATCCCATTATAAATAGGCTCAAACTCTAATGGAGCTAGTACTTCTTACCTATCACTCTCTATACCACTTGTAGAGTTATCTTAACCAGTTTACATGGATACTGTTAGAGGCCAGACATGTGTTCTACTAAATGGTTGTGATGAATGCGTTTCAGGAATGGTTCAAGGGAAAACTTCAAGAAAAAGTATCAAGTTTCATGATAAGGTATGAATTATGATTCATATTTTATTATGTTTTGTGTATTAATTATATTATATAATCCTTAACCTGCTGGCATGTCATACACTTAGAAACATACTCCGCCACCTGCTTCTTCATTCCAGGCCACCAGAAATGCTGCTTCAGTGTGTTATACATCTTAGTAGTACCAGGATGCATAGCATAGGCGGCCATATGAGCTTCCTCAAGTATCTCCTTTCTCAGATCGTCCACATTAGGCACACACAACCTCTGTTTCAACCATAGTGCCTCATCTCTCAATTCAAAATCAGAATTTGGACTCATCTTCACTTTCTCTATAAGCTTCACCATATTAGAATCTTTACTCTGTACCTTTCTGATCCAATCATATAACATCGGCCTCAACTTGAACGTAGCGATCAAGGCCTCATCTTGCTCCATATTCAACTCCACTTCAGAGCTCTCAAATGAATCAAGTTAGGTAATCTAGATGTCTGAATCTGAGATATACTAGTATTAGATTTTCTGCTCAAAGCATCAGCCACCACATTAGCCTTCCCCGGGTGGTACTCAATTGTGTAGTCATAATCTTTCAACAGCTCAATCCATCTCCTCTGACTCATATTTAACTCCTTCTGACTTAGCAAATACCTCAAGCTCTTATGATTTGTATAAATCTAGAATGTCTCTCCATAAAGATAATGTCTTCATATCTTTAGAGCAAAGACAATTGCAACTAGCTCTAAATCATGTACAGGATAGTTAATCTTGTGAGACCTTAATTGTCTCGATGCGTAGGCGATCACCTTGCTATACTGCATCAACACACATCCCAATCCTTGATGCGAAGCATCACTATACACCACATATCCTCCAGTTCTAGATGGAATGGTTAACACCGGTGTCCTAGTCAACCGACACTTCAGTTCCTCAAATCTCTCCTGACATTTTTCATCCCATCTGAACACTACATTCTTCCTCAGAAGTTTTGTCAGAGGGGCTGAGATCAAGGAAAACCCCTCGATAAATCTCCGGTAATATCCGGCCAATCCTATTAAGCTTCGGATTTCAGACACATTCTTCAGATCCTCCCAATTCATCACTGCCTCTATCTTCTTTGGATATACCTTTATGCCTTCTCCAGTCACTATATGTCCCAAAAATACTACTTGATCCAACCAAAATTCACACTTATTGAATTTGGCATACAATTGCTTCTCCCTCATAATCTGTAGAACCACTCTTAAATGCTTGGCATGCTCTTCTCTATTCTTTGAATACACCAAAATGTCATCAATGAATACAATCACAAACCTATCCAGGAAGGGCTGAAACACCTTATTCATCAATGCCATAAATGTTGTTGGGGCATTAGTTAACACCAATGGCATTACTAGAAATTTGAAGTGCCCATATCTGCTCCTAAATGCACTCTTCGATACATTAGCCTCAGCTATCTTCAACTGATAGTACCCAGATCTCAAATCCAGCTTAGTGAACACCGAGCTCCCTGCAACTAATCAAGCAAATCATCAATTCTAGGCAACGGGTACTTGTTCTTCACTGTCACCTGATTCAGTTTCCTATAATAGATGCATAACCTCAAAGTCCCATCTTTCTTCTTTACAAATAACATTGGAGCTCCCCAAGGTGAAACACTTGGTCTAATAAAACCCTTTTCCAACAACTCCTATAACTGAGCCTTCAACTCCCTTAGTTCCTTAGGCGCCATCCTATATGGAGGGATAGATATAGGAGCAACACCTGCAACTAAATCAATTGTAAACTCCGTCCCCCGATCTGGAGGTAAACCAGATAGCTCGGCGGGAAACACGTCTAGGAATTTCCTAACTACGAGAATGTTCTGCACATTCTGCTTAGTTTTAGTATCAATGATATGGGCCAAATAGGCCTCACATCCACCCTGCATCAACCTCAATGCACTTATAAAAGATATCATCCTGGCTGGCACTGCTTGACTAATTCCTCTGAAAACTGCTCTCGGCTTACCAGGAGATTCTAGTACTAC
>JAOQMS010043341.1:0-11975 GCA_027563885.1 Erythroxylum longipes
GAAATACATGTTATGTGGGTTTGGTTTGGTCCATTCTGTTGTCAAGTGCACTTTGACTAAAGGCTTCTCCTGCCTACTCACTAGTGGCATGGAGCTCCTTTATGGACTCCCTCATGTTTATGACTACACAAAAACCACTAAGTGGGATTGTGCTAGTTCGTTCTGTTCACGACTTCTTAGGACCATTATATGGACTGTATTAGTTCGTTCTGTTTATGGACCTTCCAGACCATTGTGATGTGCCTATGTGTTATCAAGCTTGATGCATTCATGACTTATAATTGCTCATGAATTGTTTGATTGAGTACGGTTTTTGAGAAATAAGTATTTACTGATTTTTAAGCAAAAATTATTATGGTTTCTGAATTGTATAATTCAATGAGTATTGAAAAAGGATTCTGCTTGTTTCTTAATTATAAACCTGTTACCCACGAGCTTTAAGCTCACCCCCTCCCAATTATGTCCCATTCAAGTGATGAGCAAGAGCTTATGTAAGTCAAGATTCAACGCAGCACTCCAGTCTGCATATTTTCTTTTGTATTCTTAAGTTAGATTTTTGAGAACTCATAGCTTTAGCCACATTTCAAGCTTTACTAGTTCAAGTGTATTAATGTATTGTGGCTTGTAATGTTATTAAAGCTTTGTAAAGACTTCTGCCAATTGATATAAATGAAATATATGTATGTTCTACTCATGATTATGAACACTGTTAAGTTTTCACATTGCATGTGTTGATCAAATGAGTTTGAGGCTTTGAGAAGCAGTTGGTGTTTATGTTTGTGTAATCTATTCTTAGATTTGAATGAATGAGGGTGATCGAAAAGATTTATGTTTGCATTAAGTAAGGTAGATTGCAAGAAGAAAACACAGATGAAAGGAATCATCTGTGTTGACGTCACACACAAGCGCAAAGGAAAAACACAGATGAAAGGAATCGCCTGTGATGATTTCACACATAGACACAAAGGAAAAACACAGACAAAAGGAATCGTCTGTGATGACGTCACACACAGACGCAAATGAAAGGCAAAAGCAAATGAAAGGTCAGTGCAAATGAGAGACAGATGATAGAACACAGACGATAGGTGGTCAACACAGACGAAGAAAGTCAACTACAGACGATAGACCACAGACGATAGGTGGTTAACAAAGAAGAAGAAAGTCAAAGACAGTAGAAAGGAAACACAGACCATAGGCAAACCCAGACCATAAGCCAAACACAGACCATAAGCAAACTCAGACGATAGACAAACCAAACACAAATGATACAAAGAAGAAGTTAAGCCAGTGTAATTGAACAGTCACTTGGTTGGAATTAATCACAGAATTCACAAATTAATGGCTTTTCAACAAGAAGTGGTTGTTAAGGATCAAGAAGCAGTTAAGGACTTAGGCTATAAGTATAAGTCATGGGACAAGATGTTAAGAAGATGTTAAGATGAAGTTCCAATTTGAGGAATGTCCTGGTGAGAACACTCTACCCTTATGGGATGCGCGTCCAGATGTCACTTAGGACGTTGGTCACGTGTCTCGCAAGGGCGAGGGCTAACAACAACACTGTCATTTCTTCTCACTTTCATGGTTTTTAGCCACCTCCCTTTTCGTCCTTGAAATCCTTTCTAATCCTCACCCAGTTTCAGTAATACACAGAAGCAAACCATAAACTTCAATTCGGAAACAACCTATAACCAAATACTTGTATTACAAATTTCACACATTCAACAACCAGCACAGCCACAGAAACTACACTGTTAATACATTTACTGATAGACTTTTAACTCCAAAATACACTCAACACCAGCTACTTCAACACAACTATGTATGACAAGAACTTACCCACATTACCCTTCAACCATGTTAAACCAACAAATGGTATCAGAGCATTTTTCTTGAGGGACCTGTGACATAAGTTAAACCAAAATACAAACCTAATTTACAACCTAGAATTACGACAAGAATTACAACCATCTTTAAGCAATGGAGATTGAAACACAACCATCTCAAAGTGCACCACCAATTTTTGATGGTGAAAACTATCAAGTTTGGGATGTTCGAATGAAAACTCATCTTTATGATATGGATGTTTGGGAAGCTATGGAGGAAGACTATAAAGTGCCTCCATTGCCAACAAATCCTACAATGACTCAAATCAAGATGCATAAAGAAAGGAAAAATAGGAAGTCTAAAGCCAAAGCCTGCTTGTTTTCTACTGTTTCAATCATCATATTCACAAGAATTATGAATCTAGAGTCAACAAAGGATATCTAGGATTACCTTAAAAAGGAATACCAAAGCAATGAAAGAACAAAGAGCATGCAATTACTTCACTTGATCAGAGAATTTGAAATGTTGAAGATGAAAGAATCAGAAACTATTAAAGAATACTATGACAAGTTGCTCGACATAATAAACAAGGTGAGGTTATTAGGTAAGGATTTTTCTGAGAAACAAATAGTGCAAAAAGTTCTTGTAACCTTACTTGAAAAATATGAATATAAAATTTCTGCATTAGAAGAAGCTAAGGATCTACCAAGTATGTCTTTGGCATAATTAGTAAATGCATTACAAGCACAAGAACAAAGGAGGATGATAAGAGAAGAAGGAACCATTAAAGGTGCTCTACTAGTAAAAGAAAAAAATTTAGGAGACAAAAACAAGAATTTTAACAAGATCGACAACAACAACAACAACAACAAAAACAATAATGATTCATATCCACCATACCCACATTGCAAAAAAAAAAATCACCCATAAACAAAAAGTTGGTGGAGGCCTGATATCAAATGTAGAAAAATGCCGACAAATTAGGCATATAGAGAATATTTGCAAGTCAGGAAATGAAGAGGCAAAAGTAGCAACTGAGCAACATCAAGAGGATAAATTATTTTGACATTAAAGCTCAGCAACTACAAAGGCAAGGAGGAGATTGTTGGAGTTGTGCACACGTGCCTTAGTCTACAGAACTAGTCTTTAGGAACGTTTTATTTTGTTGTTTGATTTTAGGAATTCAATCTACATGTTGCTTAATTTTAGGGGTTGTCATGATGCAGTTGATTATGATTAGAAGTCATATCTATTATGTTTTATCCCTGTATATGTTCCTAATGAAGTAGTAGAAATGGAGTCTACCAGGTCATATGAAAGTTGTCTATTTTTTTTATCACAGCTAGTTTCTTCTTCACGACACTGTCATTTCTTCTCACTTCCATGTTTTTTAGCCACCTCCCTTTTTGTCCTTGAAATCCTTTCTAAGCCTCACTCAGTTGCAGTAATACACAGAAGCAAACCATAAACTTCAATTTGGAAACAACCCACAACCAGATACTTGCATTACAAATTTCACACATTCAACAACCAACACAGCCACAGAAACTGCATTGTTAATAAATTCACAGACAGACTTTTCACTCCAAAATACACTCAACACTAGCAACTTCAACACAACTATGTCTGACAACAACTTACCCATGTTACCCTTCAACCACATTAAACCAACACATTTGGTGACGATTTTTCAAAATTTGTCACCAAATGTTAATCTTTTGTCCATGATTCCAATTATCGTCACCAAATGAACACTTTTAGCAACAATACAAAAAACGTAGCAAAAACCCAATGTCTTTTTACTTACGATTTCATATAATTATCGCCAATTATGAACACTTTAGTGACGATTTCGAGTATTGGTCACCAAATATTTCACAAATTATAGTGATGATTTCTGAAATGCGTCACCAAAAATTCATTTAGCAACAAATTCATAAAATCTTCACCCATTGTTGATCATTTTGTGACGATTTTTCGTAGTCGCCTCTAAATGTTCAACAATTGGCAATGATTTTAGGAATTCGTCGCTAAATGTTGTACCATTTTTTATGCTTTTTAAGTTAGTCGCTAAAGGCTTTGTTTTAATAATGATTTGTAAAATCGTCGCAATACTTAACTTTTGCTGACGATTTTGCTAACGTCATGAAAAAAAAGTAGCTAAATATCTACTTTGTTGTAGTGTACTTGATCAATTTTCTTTGAAAACAAATTGACAGAATATCTTGGCTATTTTTAAAATTGCTTGAGGACAAGCAATAATTCAAGTGTGGGGGTATTTGATAGGATTGAATTATCTTATATTTTCTTGCATTTCAATACCTTTTCAATCCTATTGTTGTGTTTAAATACTTAATTTGTGTCCATTTTATGTTTACATATAGATTAAAGGATTGAACACAAATATATGCTAGAAGGAAGAAAAATCACCCACTCGCTGACATCCAAGCAAGATAGTGATTTAGTGGACAATGTATTTAATGGACACCTCATGTTGGAAACATAAGGAAGTAGAAAATCATGACTCACGAGCATGTTTTTGCATGCAAGAATGTGGATTAATGGCAGCATAGCAAAAGATGATGGATGGTAGAGATTAACGGAGTATAACGACGCAGCTCATAGATTTAAGGGAAGAAGGAGAAGTGGAAAGCAGTGAAACGACAGCTCCAGAAGAGAAAAACGCCAGCAGCCCAGCGTTTAGTAAACGCTGTTTTACGTAAACAACATCAACGAGGTTTGCGTTTCATGCATTTGCATGAAACTAAACGTATGAAACGCTGACAAACACGCTGTTTCACGTGAACAACGTGTTTGATGCACCAGCCAAAAAGACAAAAAAAAAAGCAAGTTCAGGGAGCACAAAAAAAGCAGACACAGAGCCATGATGTGAGGACAAAACGCATGCAGCAGGTGGATCAAGGAGCAGAAAACGTAGGAGAAGAAATGCGAATGTACAGCCAAAAAAAAACGACAGCAGAAGCAAGGCACAGCTGGGAAGGAGCATCGAAATGCAGCAATATTAGCCAGCATAAAACGCAGTCGCACAGCAGAGTGGACCAAAAATTAATTCAAAAAATGAGAGCACAGTAGCGATAGCGTGGATAAGGAAAAGAAGAGAGAACAGGGAGGCAGGCACAGGGCCAAGAAGGAGAGAGATTATTGTCACGGCTTCAACACTTTTTTGGCAAGGTGGCTGCTTAGAGCTAGCTTTCCAGGAGAGGCTCTTGAACGTAGAGACAGCTACAACGTTTTCTTCATTCCATTTTGCCTTAGCTTTTTCATTGTTTTTTTAGCTATATTCGATTGTTCATTCATTACTCTCCATAAGTAGCTATTTTCTTTTGGTTTCACTGCTTTATTTTCATATGTCTGAATCTCTTAATATTCATTCCATTGGTTTAAAGCTTTCTTAGTTTTAATTACGTTTTTACATGTTCTAGAATATTTAGAATGAATGTTTAATGGATTTTTTGGTTGAAATTCATGAATTTTGTAAGGAACCGTTATGTTAGATCAATGGATGTTTTATTCCTTCAATTTTTCAGCTTTAATATTGGTTGTTTGAGTTTACTTATGTTATTCCTTTTCATATATGAAATTAGTGGGTATTTGAATGTTTAATGTGGTTTATGTTATGGGTTTTTGCTTATTTTTGATGCTCTTGATTAATTTGTGCTTAATAGTTAGGATTTATGTATGTTCTTAAATTTATGATCAATTAGTTTGGGTTTTTTTGCAAGTTGTGTGTGCTGGAATTTTCATTTTGATGCAACTAGTTTAGAGTTTATAATTTGGGGTATGATTAGTCATTTGTTAGCATAAAGAGTTTTGATTTATATTAAGTTAGTATTGAATTTTAGTTTTTTGCACTTCATTTATAGTTTCCTACCTTGATTTTATTTAATTAAGTGTGGGTTTTGTTTAGTTAATATCAATTGTGATTAATATGAACGTGTGTGGCTAAAGTACTTAGGGGTTTGGACATATTATGAGGATGGTGGGATGAAAATTATGAGAATGGAGTTAAATTTGTCTTAAATTGGTGCTTGTAGGTCTAGGTTGGTTGAATTTAGGATAAATGTCATGAATTAGGAATTACTTATAAGCTTGATCACCCTTTAGGTAACTTTCTAATCCAAAGGCTAGGGATGAGTGTGTGATATGTAATAGGCCCTAGTGATTCCCATAAGTAGCAATAGGTTAGTTGAATTCGTCAGGTTACTTAATCAACTAATCTAGGATCCCATACCTTTAGGTTACACCTTCCGAACTTATGAGTAGGTGGCCTAAGTTAGTTGTTTCTTAGTACCTAATGCATTTTCGCTATTGAACTTAAAGAGCAAATTCTAGGTTATAGTGAGATCGGGGCATTTCTAGAGCTTATTACTTTTGCCTATTATAGAGAAATTAAGGGTTCGGGAGCTTAATCGAGTCCATAGGCTAACACCATGATGAGATAGGCTAACACCATGATGAGAGGATCTTTTATTTAGATTCAATGATCAATAAACATCTCAGAATCCCGCAAATATCTCCAACCCACTCCTTTACCATTGTTATTAGTATTTTCTAAATTCGCTTTGTGTTTGTCTTTTGTTTACATTCTTTGCATCTTAGTTGTCTTAGATGTCTCATTTCATCATTTTAGGGTGTTTTGTTTTCTTTTGTTTGGAGCATTTGAAGTAGCACTTGCATCCCAACTCTCTGTGGTTCGACCCTAGCTGGCCATTTATTGCATAGTTTGGTAGTTACAAATTTATTATTTAGTAGTTGGTGACAGGCTATCAAATGTTATCACCAAGATTGTTTATGCCTACGTTTATACTCCCTTTTAGTGATTGGAATTGCTCCTCTGTATGTTATTAAAGTGAAGAGATCTTTATCTCCACAGAAATTTACAATGAATAATGTGAGTCTTTATCCTACTAAATCATGCTTATCACTTTTTCTTATTCATCATCGACACGAACTAAAGAATTACTTAATATATCCTCAGCATATCACTTGTAGGCTCTATATTAAATGTTGTACCCTAAACCTATAGCTAAAAAAGTGTCTTTAGAAAAGATTTGGTAGTGCTTATAAGTGAGACTATTATATGATGGAGGTATATTGATGCTTTCAAATACAAAACTACAAGGAATGGATAAATAATAAATCCTAAACTTATGAAAATTGTAGATCAAGGGACGTATATACCAAGATGAATTCTTTTCTAGTAATAATTGTATAAAGAAACCAAATAATAAAGTATTAGAGGTCACTTTTATATCTATCATAAAGAAGGAAATTATAAATCATAAAGAAATGACAAAACTTAATAATGAAAGAGATATTCTTTACTCCTTTAGTTTTCTCTTATTTTATCAAATCTTAGATCATTGAGGATTAGATGAAGTTGTTTGTTTGGAGAGAAAAGAATATGAATCCGACTATAAGTTTTTCACTTTTAAAAGATTCAAGGCAGTGTCCACAATGAATTTTTGGCATGATTCCTCCTTTCTTATATGGTCTATACTTATCTGATTCTATGATAAAGTAATTGATTTTAAGTTCGGATAGTGTTGAATGTGAATATTAAAGAGATGGTAAGGTTGAATATTGAAAAGTTGCACGAGAAAATCATTTAAAACTTTTAGGTGGCATTTTGGTGGAGTGACTTATTAGCTTAAATAAAGTACAAAAATGAAGGAAAATGTGGAAAATAATTATAAAATGCATCAACAAAACACCATTAAAAATATACCTTCCTTCATATTCAACAATAATTCGTACATATATTGCATAATTACAAAAGATAAGAAATCACTTAAGGTATGTTTGAAAGACTCACTTTGCTTATAAAATGTCAAAAGAAATGAAAGAAATAACTTGCATTGAGATTGATAAGCTTAGAAAGAGAAAACATCCTTTTATAAAGAGAGACTTACATTTCTTGCATGAAAAATGTTTTTAAAAACTTTAAACTACAAGGAAGAGATGAACTACATGGAAGAGATGTTTCTAATAAGTGAAAACTACTCAGATTTAGATTTAGCTTAGAGTGATTTTGGAAGAGTTTTAGATGACTTTCTCTTATTACAAGTTAGTTTGGAGGTGGAAGTGAACTAAACAGAGAAGGGGGCTAGGGGGCTAGGGGGATTTGGTTTGTTTACCTTATTCCTAACTGGCTAACGATATAGTGGGCTTCACTTCTATCTTGTTGATCAAATAGGGAGCACCTATAATAATTATTTTTAATAGCCATTTAGTCCCTTGCTTGTTAATTTTGTGCTCTTTTTTTCACACATTTCTCAAAACATCTCAAAAGAGTTTTCATTAATAAATTCAACCATTAAAGATATTAAAATTTATAAAAGATATGCATTAATAATTCTAATCTATCCATAAATGGTATTCAATTTACTAAGAATTAGCAAAGATGTAAGCTAATTGGTTCAAATTATAAACAAATGCTACTTTTACATCATTTTAGACATAATCTCCCATAAAGCAATACTAAATCCCTATGTGTTTTATTCTAAAGTGTTAAATTGGACTTGGTTAAATAAATAACTAGTATCACCACATCTTAAGGTTATATAGGAAAGTTTCAATCCAAAGTCCTTAAGTTATTATATAATTGAAAGAATTTTAATACAAAAACTAAATAAAACAATATATTAAGCACTCATTATGGAAAAATATAATGCATGTTGTTTCTTGCTAAATCACGATGGTATAGAATGATCTAAAATTTTTTTGAAAAATAGAATGAGGTAAAAATTAAAAGGACCTCAATATGCTTTTCTTGTCCAACAAACTACATACATAATATATATGGGAAATCCTATAAGTCCTAGGTTCTCTAGTTTAGGATGCCAAAGTACTAAAAAAAAAGTCCCTCTCAAATATCTTATTATACTTTAAGGGCTATAACATGAGATTCCATAAGAGAGGCTTGAAATATAACACACATACATACATGAAATAATATATTATGATTACTTTAAATTAAGATATAACAAAATTTTGATTATAACTTGATATAGCTTCTCTTCCTTTTTGTCCTCTAATTCATCCTTGTGAATTTTTATGGTGATAATGATGGTTATGCATAACGATTTTGGTCGTATGAATATTGAACTTCTTTAATACTTCTTTAGTATACTTTCCTTAGCTTATCAATGTTTCTCCTTTCATTTGCTTCATTTTTGATCCCATCATGTTCATATCAAATTGCTTGCTTGAAATATTAGCAAATTCCTTACATAAGATTTCGTTAGTAGAATAAAAATATAATCTATATATATTTCCACAAGAGATAAACGATTTTCCTTCTCAATGAATAACAAGTGTCCACCCTACCATTGGAAAGATAATTTTTGATAAGAAATGTATCAATTCTAAGATCATTTTTTTATAAGAAGTGTACTAAGTCTATTATACTATGCCCTTGGAGCTTGCTTAAGTATGTGTAGAGATTTATACAACTTACATGCATGATTAGGGAAACCATCACTCCCAAAACCCAATGATTGTCCTACATAAAAATTCCTCTTTAATGTAACCATTTAAAAAGAAGATCTTAAATCTATTTGATATAATTTAAAATTCATAAAATATGCAATGCAAGTCACATAGCTTGAAGTCTATCAATATGTTCATAAGTCTCATTACAATTAATTCCTTTTTCTTGATTATGCACTTTGTTTACTATCTTGACTTTATTTCTTACCATGTTGTCCAATTCATATCTAGTTTTCTTAAAGACCCTCTTTTTTTTACCTATAATGTGATGATCTATGTACTAAACTATGTAGTTTACACCTCTAAAATTTGTCCAGTTGCTCTTGCATTTCTAAAACATAACTTTAATTTGTTAATACTTTTATGGTTTTGGGTTCTATATGTAAGATGAATGTAATGTTAACATATTCTAAAAATAAAGCAAGTTGATACCCTATGTGATAGTCAATAAGAACTTACTTCATTAGGTGAATTTTGATGTACTGCCATGCCTTTATTGAACACTTATCTTTACTTGGTTCAATTATTTTTTTCTATTTTTCTTTCTTTAAAGTCAATGTGGTCCTTTTTACATGCTTCATCTTCCTTTACTCTTCTTTCTTTGGTGAATACATACATCTGCATCATCATCATCATCAACACCTTCCATCAAAAAAGGTGTATTAATCTTATCAAATATAGTATGCATTCATTTTTCATCATATTTTTCCTTTTATTGAAATCTAAATAAATCTTATTAATCAAAGGACACCTTAGAAATATCCCTTCATTTAATTTGACATCAAACTTCTATAGGTTGTAACTAGTATTAAGAATGTAACACATTTGTAACCAAACACTTTAAAGTAGTTGACCTTGGTTATCCTATTATGTCAAAGTTTGTATGGGCTTTTTTCTCATGGTTTAACATAAATTCTATTCATAATATAACGAGTCATTAATGTGACCTTAAGCTAAAAATAGTTAGGCAAGTTTTATTCAGTAAGTATAGTCCCAGTCATTTGTTGAAGGGCTATATTTTTTTCCTCAACCATTCTATTTTCTTATAAGATCCTAGATGTAGAGAAATTATGAGATATTATTTTTCTTGGTAAAACACTCACATATTTCATTCTTAATTATCTAACATAATTAATTGTGATGTATACAATGTCTAAATAACATGCATGAAATGTATAAATTTTTTATTTAGTATTTCTATATTTTTCATCCAAATTACCTTAATTCAATTTGTTTATGTATTTTTAGGAAATTATAGAGAAGTTTCTTAAGGAACGATATTCGTCAAGGATAGAAGGATTTTACAACGAAAAGTAAGAAGGAAACCCATCATTAACTAAACACGATTTGTCACATAATCATGTTTTAGGGCTTATTTACTATTAAACAAAAATAGACAGTGAGAAGATTAAACATAACTTGACATATGGCTATATGCTAGAGCATATTTAATATTGAAACTTTAGTGAATAAGACATGAACTCTTACGTGATTAGGATGAAGCCTAGATGGCATAATAAAAATAAATAGCATAAAGCATGACCTAAAACATAGGCATGTTGAAGACCATATTCTACTTTTTAAAGGATTAAAAAGAAATAGTTTGATATATAACCTAGGACACAATCATTTCCCAAACCATTTTCCCAATGAAAAGGCTTATTCAAAGAGACACAAAAACCCCATTATAAGATGTAGAGATTAGTTTAATTTTACTTTGTTTCATCTTGTAATTAGGTTTGGAGCCATTTAGAGAGAAAGAACTATATAATACACATCTTACAATTGTCTTTAATAAGATTAGAAATCTAATACATTCTAAGAAAGTGAATTAATTCAAAAAATTAAGATGATCACTAAAGGAAATCTTTGAAATTTTTTTCTTCTATTAATTTATTAATTGATTTTTATTTCAAGGATGATTATTGGTTATATTTATTTATATCTAGATTAGATAAAACCCTAGTTGAGTTTTATATAAATTAATTTTAGTTTTAGAATAAAGAATTTTTTGAGAAATATATGTGTTGATCTTAATACTGGTTAGATACAAGTGAAAACTTAGACTTGATTTTAATTTGCATGTGGATATTATTGAAACAACCTATATAAGAATTGACCTAGGAACTTATATTAAATATCAAATGAGGAATTATATATAGATCTATGTGACCCTTCCAGTATTAGCGAAAACTTTTATGAAATTTTATAAAACTTAGTTCATTTTTTATTTATAATTAGAGTCAATGAGAACGAAAATGTATATTATTCATAAGTGTACAAGAATAATTGTTTTGGTGGAGAACCCCAATTAAAAGTTTCATTCATAGTAATCTAAGTATATTTGAATCTTGATAATGTTAAATGGATGGTTAAGTTAAGCAAAGTTGTGAATAAATTGATTATTAGTGAGAAAGCAAAAGCAATGATTTAGAAAAATGAGTTTCATGTGGAGATAAGTTGCAAATTATGTGTACTTGTCATGGTTGAACTTAAGAAAGAAATTCTAGATTAAGTCACTCTCCAGTATATGCTATACATATAAGGAACACAAAGAGGCATCATATGTAACATCCCATTACCCTTGGGAGGTTAGAATAGTAAATATGAGTGATTAATGAGAGCTTAGAAATGCATTT
>JAOQMS010043342.1:0-11975 GCA_027563885.1 Erythroxylum longipes
TTAAGGCACTCACTTGGTTTCTTTCCAAATAAATTTCAATGGCTCAATGAATAAATCCTACAATCATTTATCTAAATATCCAGTGCCATTGAACAGTAATTTTTACTACCGGAAAACCATTATTCTGCCACTTGGCATTTTTCCTAGTCCAGAAATTTCTGGAAAAATTTCCCCGAAATTTCCAGAAAAATTTCTACAATTCACTAAAAATTCTCAAACCTCAATGACCCTCTCCAACTCAATTTTCAAGAACACAAATCACATTTTTCATAACAATCACATTTATTAACAAATATACTGGGAAATGTCATGAATGCATGTACAGTCATTTTCATGTGCAAACTCACTATTCACGGGTATGTGTATGCATGTACATATCAAGGCGATTCTAAGCAATCATAAACCATTCCAAATTACTATTATACCCTTCCCATTAGTAATGGGATGTTACATTGCCGGTTCATTGAGGCAATAGCTATTTGGAGCTTACTGTGAATCAACCTATATGTTTCCCAGTAGGATTGATTTGTTTTTGTATAAAATGCAATTATTAAATTGTAAATGATGTGATTGTGATAATTATGGACATTGATGGTCCGAGGAGTTTTATAATTGAGATTGCATTGGAAATGATCATAATTGAATGTGAATATGAAAGAAATAAGTATACTCAACTAAGTGTTGAATGTCGGACTAAGATCTGATGAAAATGTGAAAGTGACTGTACATGGTGAATGAAAGTGATTGATTGCATATAATGTGAATTAATGCATCTCATTACATTAAAATGCATGATCAAATAAAGGAAGTTATGACCAAAGTGTCCAGTGAAAAAAAGAGCTTAAAGCTCAGAAATGTGTATAAAGAGCCACAGACTCAGTTTTAAAATGAGTTCAGTATCCACTACAGATACCGGACTTACCGGCGTATCGTAACGCTAATCAAAATAAAATAACTAGACTACTATTGTAGTAGTGATGAGTCTACGTCGATCCCACAGGGAGTGTTCGGTTAGCTTATAAAATGAAATTAATTGGTGTTTAGAAAAAAAGGGGGTTTGGATTTTGGAATAAGAAAATAAATGAAACTAACTAATAAAAACTAATTAAAGAAAATATCAAAAAAATGGTAAAATTGGAGAATTCGGTTGGATTCGATTCTTTGGTTCAATCTCGTCTTACACCCTAATTAAGTATAATTCAATGATTAGTTATTCTCAAACCTCTCCTAGCAACTATAATCGTGGGTTAATAATTAACCTAAGTTTTTTCTTAGGTTTTGTTTAATCAAGATGCAATCATTAATTAAACCTAACCACCGGATAACCTAGGATACGATCGCTAGATTTAATTAGGCAGTAGCATTATGAATTAGGAAAACTGATTAATCAAGGCAACAACCACATATGGTGCGTCATTTAACCTAGGTCGTGTTATCCCTGATGATTACGAATCATTAGTTGCTACAAATGAATTTCAACATAACAATTACAGATTATATCAAAATTCTAGCAATGGGTATGTAATCAAACAATTCATTGAATGCATTAAAATCATCCTTTCACAATACCCTATGGGTTTATACATAAATAACCAAACAATAACAAAAATCTGATTATCCATACATAAAACCCAAGTCAATTAGCATAGGATAACATAATAAATTTCTAATGAGAGAAAGAAAAAACAAAAACCAAAAAATACACTTAACTTAGGTCGTCAATGTCGATGTTACCTCTGAATCGGTGTCGTGATCTTAGCCTTCCATGGGTCTATTCCAAGAAAAATGCTTCAACCCCTTACTTATTTCCCCAGCTGAAGAACCCTCTAAATCTTCTTCATTGCAACAAGCTATCTTCTAATAACTATCCACTATAATCATTGAAGTGATAAATAAAAATAGTGGTTTTTGTCCACCATCACTATTCACCTCCACTTCCGGCTTCTTACTCCAAGCTGCTACTTTTCTTCTTTTCTCTAAAGCCACCAAGCTGAAGCTACCTATCTACTTCACGCCCTCCACTGTAGCAGTTTGTGTGATAGGACAATTTATTTTGCTAGTTTCTCGTCCATCCCCCCTGTACATGCCAATTTATCTTAACCTTTCCAGTTTGTTAAATGCTAGCATTTAATGCTAGCTTTAACGCATGCATTAAACGTATGCAATGTTAGCGTTGGCGTTTTATGTTAACATTTTTCTCCTTTGCTGATGTCGTTTTGATGTTGGGCTATTTTCCTTGTTAAACATTTGTGCTCTAATTTGCTTTCGAATCTTGTCTTTTTGGTCCCAAATATATACCAAGATATCCAACCTAGCAGACAACACAAATTGACACAAATTAAGCATTTTACCTTGAAAATAGGATTAAAATCACATGGAAATGCCTAAGGAAATATAATATAATTCAATCCTATCAAGGCAACAACCACGTACGATGCGTAATTTAACCTAGGTCATGTTATCCCTAATGATTACGAATCATTAGTCGCTACAAATGAATTTCGACATAACAATTACGGATTATATCGAAATTCTAGCAATGGGTATGCAATCAAATGATTCAATGAATACATTAAAATCATCCTTTCACAATACCTTATGGGTTCATAAACAAATAACCGAACAATAACGAAAATTTGATTATCCATACCCAAAACCTAAATCAATTAACATAGGATAACACAATCAATTTCTAATGAGAGAAAGAAAAAGAACTGAAAAATACACTTAACCTGAGTCGTCGTCGTTGATGTTACCTTCGAATTGGTGTCAGGAGCTTAGCCTTCCATGGGTCTATTCCAAGAAAAATGCACTAGCCCCTTACTTATTTCCCCAGCCAATTACCCCCCTAAATCTTCTTCACTACCGCAAACTCTCTTCTAATTACTATTTACTATTCAATGAAGTGACAAATAAAGATGGTGGTTTTTGTCCACCATCATTATTCACCTCCACTTCTCACTACTCACTCCAAGCCGCCACTCTTCTTATTTTGTCTAAAGCCACCAAGCTGAAGCTACCTATCTACTTCACGCCCTCCACTGTGGCTGTTTGTGTGATGGAAAATTTTATTTTGCTAGTTTCTCCTCCATCCCCCTGTACACGCAAAACCCTCCTTCTATCTTAACCTTTCAAACTCGTTAAATTCTAGCGTTTAACACTAGCTTTAACGTATGTGTTTAACGCTAGAGTTGGCATTTAGTGCTAGTGTTTTGCTCCTTTGTTGATGTCGTTTTGATGTTGGGCTGTTTTCCTTGTTAAACATTTGTTCTCCAATTTACTTTAGAATCCTGTCTTTTTGCTCTCAAATATATATCAAGATATCTAACCTAGCAGACAACACAAATTGAACACAAATTAAGCATTTTACCTAGAAAATAGGATTGAAATCACATGGAAATACCTAAGAAAATATAAGATAATTCAATCCTAACAGGGACAGTTATAAATGAGCCCAGTATCCAAAACAGATACGTGACAGTTAAAAAGGCACTCGATCACAAAAAAGTAACAATTGAAGTGAGTCACATGTGCATTGCATATACAAATGGATATGTATTATATGAATGCTTAAAATAAATTATTTGAACTGTTCTGAATTAGAAATGTGAAATAGTGTACACAATTGTATTTGATGAAATATGAGCATATGTGAAGTGATGTTCATTATGTGATGATATGATTTGTCTCTGAATTTGGAATGTGAACTGTTTTTATGTTTGATATGAGTGAGCACATCGATGATGAACTGAGTTTGTAAAACTCATCAAAATAGCAAATGTTGATTTTTAGGTTCAAGGGAGATATAGTTCCTAAGGCAAACTAGCAGAAATCTAGTTTCTGTCCATTTTGGAAGTAAAGATTGGCTCAAAGGTCAGTCAGCTAATACTGAGGTGTTTAAATATAATGTTTTTGTATAGTTCCTCATTCATGCAAAATGTTGTAAAAGAGTTACAAACTCTTATATGTTTTTGATATTGTATATATGGATTTTGTAGTGAAATGCTACAATGTAAATGATGTTTTATGAATGAAGCGAGGAATTGAGCTTTTGGATATTGTTTTATATGTATGATGCCATTTAAGTGGATGAGACTACTCTAACATATCGCTTTCATAGGGTTTGTTCTCAAACATCCTCATGATGTTCGGGATTATGCTCCGTGAAGGTGGTGTGTTATAGGAATATATATAAGCATACAGACATGATATATAGTGAGAGATATGGATAGTGACCATAATTATTGTTTATTATAGGTCATCCGCTTTAGGAGATCAATTCACATAATCAGCTGACCTAGAGTCTGTAGGAGCCAATAGAGAGTCTCTAATACCTCGATCTGATCAATTCCCTCAGAGAATCCCTGAGATGAGAGAAAGGAGGTATGATAAACTTAGAAAGTAAGGGGCTGTGGACTTCTACAGAAGTACAAACCCTACTGAGGTAGAAGGATGGTTAGAGAGAACTGAAAAGGTATTTGATCAGATGGACTGTGAGAAACTACATAGTTTCGTTATTACAAGGACTAGCGTATCAGTGGTGGAATACAGTTCCCAACAGTACCATCGAGCCTTGTAGTTTAAAGTGGGAAGGCTTTTTGAAAGTCCTTAAGAAGAATTACATGTCGAAGATGTACCTGGATAGGAAGATGAAAGAGTTCCTAACTCTGAAGCAAGGAAGTCTTACCATAGCTGAATATGAGATAAGATTCAATGAGTTAATGGGATATGGAACTGAATTGATTCCAACTAAGGAAGACAAGTATAAGAGGTTTGAAGATAGATTGAATATGGAGATTAGGACGAGGTTGGCTATCACTAATCTGAGTAGTTTTACAGAACTATGAGTTACCACAATCCAGATAGAACAATTGTTAAAAGATGGACAAGGAGAATACAGACAAGAGTTTAGAATGAAGAGATAGGGTGAGTCTTAAGTCGATTATGGCAGAAGATACAGTAAATGCCAGAATAGATCATTTCGACCATCGACTAGATCGAGACAATCGGGGTTTAGATTGAGGGGCAATTTGTACAATCTAGTAGAGGTAAAGGTCCAGTATTTGGGCAGATGCAACAAATGCCCAATCGTGAACATTATGGAAAGAAGCATAGTTGAGAATGTTGGAAGTTATCAGGAGCTTGTCTTCGTTGTGGCTCTTTTGAGCATCAGATTAGAGACTATCCTGTAATTTTTGGAGTACATTCTAGAATGAGAGGAGGAGCAGTGAGTGAAATGAGTGTCCAACAGAGCTGAGAAAGTGGATCAGGACAGAGAGGTAGAGGTAGAGGCAGAGTGAGTTCAGTTGGTCCTACTGTCAAAACTGAGGTGCAGAGTAATCAGTCGTAGTCTTAGGCCAGAATATATGCTATCACCAGACAAGAGGCTCAGAACTCCTTAAATGTTGTTGCAGGTGTGTTAAATTTCTTTAATTTTGAATCATTTGCTTTGCTAGGTCCAGGATCTACGCATTCTTTTATCACACAGACCTAGCATATAAACTATATTATGAGAGAGAGATGTTGAATTGTGGATTAGAAGTGAGTACACCGATAGGTATTACTACAGTGATTGGAGAAGTGTGTAAACGGTGCATGATTCAAGTTGATCAGGCAAACTTAAAAGCTAATATGATAGTATTACAGTTGAATGAGTTAGACCTCATATTTGGTGTTGATTGGCTTACTGCTCATAGGGTTGTGATGAACTGCTATACTTAGGAGGTGATCCTTGAATCTCCTAATCATCCGAGAGTAATCTTTTGAGGTGTTATTCAAGTAGTGCCAACTAGATTGATATCATCAGTGAGTGCTTTGAGATTAATTCGAGGAGGATGTGAGGCTTATTTAGCTTATGTAGTTGATACTCTTACTAAGCAGACAGTACAGGATATTCATATTGTTAGAGATTTCCTATATGTATTTCCCACTGAATTATCTAGTTTACCTCCAGATAGGGAGATGAAGTTTGCTATTGACCTAGTTCTAGGTATTGTTCCTATGTCTATTCCTCTATATAGGATGGCACCTGTGGAACTTAAATAACTTAAGGCTCAAATACATGAGTTATTGGATAAGGGTTTTATCAGGCCCAGTGTGTCACCTTGGGGAGCCCCAATTTTATTTGTGAAGAACAAAGATGGGACTTTGAGGTTGTGTATTGACTATAGGTAATTAAATTGGATAACAGTTAAGAATAAGTATTCGTTGGCGAGGATAGATGATTTACTGGATCATTTATAGGGAGCTTAGGTGTTCACTAAACTAGATTTGAGATTAGGGTACTATCAGTTGAAGATAGTAGAGGTTGATGTACCGAAGAGTGAATTCAAAATAAGATATGGGCACTTTGAGTTTTTGATGATGCCTTTTAGGTTAACAAATGCCCTAATAACTTTTATGGCATTGATGAATAAAGTATTCCAATATTATTTAGATCATTTTGTGATTGTGTTTATAGATGACATTTTAGAGTATTTGAAAAGTAGAGAGAAACATTCTGAGCATTTAAGGTTATTCCTATAGATAATGAGAGAAAAGCAATTGTATGCTAAGTTCATTAAGTGTGAATTTTGGCTTGATTAAGTAGTATTCTTGGTTCATATAGTATCTGTAAATGGTATACAGGTACATCCAAAGAAAATTGAAGCAGTAATGAAGTGGAAAGCTCTAAGAAATGTGTCTAAGATTTAGAGTTTTCTTATAATAGCAGGATACTACAGGAGGTTTGTTGAGAGGTTCTCATTGATCTCAACCCCTTTGACAAAGCTTCCAAGAAAGAATGTACCATTCAGATGGAATGATGAATGCCAAAGGAGTTTTAAGGAACCTAAGCATTGGTTAACTATGACACCAGTATTAGCTGTTCCATCTGGATCTAGAGGTTATGTTGTATATAGTGATGCTTCACATCAGGAGTTAGGATGTGCTCTGATGTAGTATGGTAGAGTGATAACATATGTATTAAGACAGTTGAGGTCTCATGAGTTTAATTAACCGGTACATGATTTAGAGCTTGCTACAGTGGTGTTTGCTTTGAAAAGTTGGAGACAATATCTGTATGGCGAGACGTTTCAGATATATACCGATCATAAATGTTTAAGATATCTATTGAGTCAGAAAGAGTTGAATATGAGATGATGGAGATGGATGGAATTGCTCAAAGACTATGATTGCACAATTGAGTATCATCCTGGTAAAGCTAATGTTGTAGCTAATGCATTAAGTAAGAAATCTAATAGCAGTGTGGCACAAATGCAGCATTGAGGTTACCAAACTTAATCCAATTGAGAGCATTGAATGTTGAGCTAAGATTGGGGAAGAATGAAGTATTGATAGCTATGTTGAAGCTTAGGCCAATGTTACATGAAAGGATCAGAAAAGCCCAAAGTAAGGATCCAAAATTTTTGAATCCTATTGAGAAGTTGAAAGTGAATCCGAGTTCTGAATTTGAATTGAGAAATGATGCATTGTGGTTAAAGAAGAGATTGTGTTTACCTGATGTGGACGATTTGAAAAAAGAGATTATAGAGGAAGCATATATAGTGGCTTATGCTATGCATCCTAGTACTACCAAGATGTACAATACGCTGAAACAACATTTCTGGCGGCCAGGGATGAAGATGCAAGTGGCTTAATATGTAGCTAAGTGTTTAACATACCAAAAGATAAAGGCAGATCATTAGGCTCTAGTTGGGAAGTTATAGTCATTAACTATTCCGGAGTGGAAATGTGAGAGAATCACTGTAGATTTTATCATAAGTTTGTCGAGGACTTCGAGGCAACATAATGCTATATGGTGATAGATTGACGAAGTTACCTCTTTTTTACCAGTGAGAGAGATTAATTCCCTCGATTGGTTAGCCCGGAGGTATATGAATGAAGTAGTGAGGTTACATGGGGTCCCAGTATCTATTGTATCAAATCGAGACCCTAGATTTACTTCAAGATTTGGGGATGTTTATAGACAGCATTGGGTATGAAATTGAACTTCAATACAACATTTCATCCTCAGACAGACGGATAGAGTGAGAGAATGATTGAGGATATGCTCAGAGCTTGTGTTTTGGAGTTCCAAGGAGCATGGGATTAATATGTAGCTCTGACTGAATTTGCTTATAATAATCATTATCACAGTAGTATCGGTATGGCACCATAAGAGGCATTATATGGAAAGAAGTGTCGTTTGCCTTTGTATTGGGATGAAGAAGGGCTACGGATTGTTGAAGGCTCAGAATTGATTGAAGACACTGTTGATAAAGTTAAACTAATTCGAAATAGAATCAAAGTAGCACAATACTAAAAAAAGAGTTATATAGATCAGCACCGGGGGGATATGGAGTACTGAGTAAGAGATAAAGTGTTTCTAAGAGTATCACCTTGGTGAGGTGTGCTAAGATTCAGTAAAAAGTGTAAGCTCAGTCCTAGATACATTGGTCTATATGATATTATTGAGAGAGTTGGACCATTGGCATATAAGTTAGTACTACATTATGAAATTGTTCAGATTCACAACGTGTTTCATGTCAATATGCTCAGAAGATATCAGTCTGATCTGACATATGTGTTACCATCTCAGGAGATTGAAATTGCTAATAATTTGATCTATGTTAAGGAACCGATTAAGATAGTGGGCTATCATAATAAACAATTGAGAAACCAAGTGATCCTATTGGTTAAAGTCCTTTGGAGGAATCATTCAAGCGAAGAAGCCATATGGGAAACGGAGGAGAACATAAGGAATCAATACCCCCACCTATTTGTTCAATTAGGTAAGAATTTCATGGAACAAAATCTTAAGGGGGCAGAATTGTAATATCCTGTTTTCTATACTAAGGGTTAGGACATAGGATCCTAGACCATGGTACATAAGAAATAGCATTGAGAAATTTATGAAGTACATTGCATTCACATGCATATCATTAACATACACACGTGAATATTGAATGTACACATTGCAAAAATAATATATGCACTCATTTGATATTTTCCAAGGTATGAACAATTTAAAATGGTTATGATGTGAATTGTGAATTTTTATGTCTTAAAATTTGGTTGATGGATTATAATTGGTGATTTTGAATTTATTTGTTATCATTAGGATATTTATGGAATTATTTGTATTTTTGGACTAGGAAAAATGTCAAGTGGCAAGACAAATTGATGCATGGTATTAGAAATAGTTAACAAATGGTATAGAAATAAATGACACGTAGCATTATGATTTATTGACATATGGCATAGAAAATTGGGTAACAAACGACTTAGAGATTTAGAGATAAATGGATTGATTATTAAGAGTCATGTGATAGCTTAAGTAAAAGATATTTTTCTTGGTCCTTAAATTGAAAAGTGTCATGACACATGTTTCATGACACTCACCAAGCATTTACCCACCATATGTTTAAACCATCTCACGACACTCACACTTGAAAGACCATCTCTTCTTACTTTTACTAAATGCTGTCATCTTCCTCATTTTCTTCTCTACATCTCATGACATTCACAACCCACACTCACCATCTTAAGTTTTGCTAATCTCCTACACAAGCCACTCCAACGAAATTTTGTTGTCTTCTTCATGTTAACGAAAACCTAAACTTTTTCCACCTTGAATGTTGATGATCGTGTGAGCTTGGAGGGGATAGGTTAACCCACGATTTGAAGATCTTTAGCATAAACATGTAAATAAGATATTATTCTTCATCACTTGTGTAAATAGAAGCATTGATGATGATAGTTTAGGGGTAGATTGATGGTGATAATGATGTTAATAAAGTGTGCTAAAACGTTAATGATGAATGTCTATATTGATATTCTGTTTTTGTGTAGATGATAAACCATAGCTTATAAGTTGTAGTATAGATTATTTTGAGATGGAAATTGAGGTGATTTTGATGATGAAATGAAGTAGAAATGATGAACTATTTATAAGATGTGTTGGATATAATATGTAGAGGTTTAAATTTGGAAAATTGGAAGGAGATGAGTGATGAAATTTTTGGATTACATAACCTGCGATAGTGGGAATGCATCTAAGATCATGGGAAATGCAAGGAAATGGTTAGAATTTTTCAGATAGCTTAACCCACAATCGTGGGATAGCCTCCATGATTGTTGGAAAGGCCTTTAACGTAAATACTTCTCTTATATGTGATAGATGAACCAACAAATGATAAGTTATCTTTCTATGGTGAATTTAGATTTGATTGAGGCTTGAAATGAATCTAGTTTGATGTTTGAAAAGTTGATAAAATGTTTGATATGTTTAGGTTGATAATTGATATTTTAACTTACGAATGGATTGATGACATTAATGTATCAATATCTAGAAATTTATGAATGATATAGAAATGAAAGTGTTCTTATGATTGTAAATGTGATCTAAAGGATTTGAATAAGGTATAGTAGGTATGATTGAATGAAAATTTCGATATTGAGTGGTAATTATAATGTTAGAAAAAGTGATTGATGAATGTATAATTGAAGAGTTTAGAATAACTAAGTTTCTTTGAGGTGTAAACCTAAGTGAAAACTAGACATATACAAGTTATATTGGTTTGAATGATCGAGACTTATGATTAAGAGCACATACTTGGGAAAGCCATTAAGCATGCATTGAACATAATACGTATATATAAGTGTATGATTGAATACTTATGCGGTTAAGCAATTTAGTAATGTGTACAAATGTGTGTATTACATGATTATGCTCAAGTCCAACGTCAACATCTAGACATTGCAGTTTATTAAGGCAATAGCTATCTGAAGCTTACTGTGAGTCAACCTAGATGTTTCTCACTAGGATTGATTTGTTTCTATATAAATGCAATTATTGAACTATATCTGATGTGATTGTGATAATGATGTGATTTTTATAAGTCCATACATTGATGGTCTGAGGAGTTTGATAATTGAGATTGCATTGGAAATGATCATAATTTAATGTGAATCTGAAAGAAATAAGTGTACTCAACTAAGTGGTGAATGCTAGACTGAGATCTAATGGAAATGTGAAAGTGACTGTACATGATTGATTGCATATAATGTAAATTTATGCATCTCATTACATTGAAATGCATGATCAGATAAAAGAAGTTGTGACCAGAGTGGCCAATGAAAAAAAGAGCTTAAAGCTTAGAAATGTGTATAAAGAGCCACAGGCTCAGTATTAAAATAAGCCCAGTATCCATGAATACGAGACAGTTATAAATGAGCCCGGTGTATACAATGGGCATGGGACAGTTAAAAAAGTGCTCGGTTACAACAAAGTAACAATGAAAGTGAGTTACATGAGCATTGCATATACAAATTGATATGTATTATATGAATGTTTCAAATGAATTACTTAAATTATTCTAATTTAGAAATGTGAAATAGTGTACACAATTGTATTTGATGAAATATGAGGATATGTGAAGTGATGTTCATTATATGATGATACGATTTGTTCGTGAATTTGGAATGTGAACTAGCTTTGGTTTGATATGAGTGAGCACATCGATGATGGTTCACTCACTGAGTTCGGAAAACTTATCAAAATTACAAATGTTGATTTTTAGATAAGAGGGAGATGATAAGTGTGAATTGCATCATGTTTTAGGGCTTAGTTTGTTATGCATTTAAGTGTTAACTTAATTGTCTAGTATGTGTTTTGGTTTGAATTATGTTAGTTTATTAATTAATTGTGTTTAAGTGTTTTTATGAGTTAGTTAAGTTTTGAGCTTAATTTTTATTTCTTTGAGGTACCTTGATGTGTTTGTTTGTGTTTTAGGGCCAACATTGAAGAATAGAGAAGTTTCGGAGACATTGGAGCGGAAACAATGGCCCACGATCATGGCATAATAGGCCATGATCGTGATAGAAGCACTGGAGATAGTGTTGGACCTCGAACTTTCTTTAGAAGATTAGAACAAATAAATGAGAAATGTGGAGAAGCTCATATTTGTGTTTTGGTGGTTTTAGTGAATAAGAGA